>JAUZSU010001967.1:0-11531 GCA_034780255.1 Parotocinclus maculicauda
GTAGCTTAACTAATGTTTGTACTATGTAAGTTACTAACGTGGTTACCTCCGTAGTTCCAACTACGCTTTTGGGAAACCAGCTGCATAGTCCAGACTATGTAAGTTGCTAACTCACTTAGCAACTACGCTTTTGGGAAACGCACCCCAGAGTATTTCTTTATTTTTCTTCTTTCTTTCTTCTCTTTACTCATTTGCAATATGCGCCCCGCCCCCCAGAAGACCCCAACAGAATATTTGTTATCCAAATCATTTTCTTGTCAATTTTGCAATTAGTTTATGAAGTTTGACAGTTTCTTTTTAACTGTCTCTAAAGACAGTCATGGGATAAATTTTAGGAAAAGGTGAAAGTAAGATTAATTTTGATTTTTAGGCTTGACAAGTCTACATAATACAAGACTACAAATAAATAGACTACATCAAAATATTAGACCCATTATTTTCAGCTATGATGAAAACAGAGTTTCACCCTGCTGTATATCTGGGCATTTGCCCAGAAGGACTCTTGTTCTTACTTATTTGATGTTTTGCATCCTGAAGCTTTGCTCACCGTATGCTCAAGCACAAATGTAGCCTCCTCTGTGTCCTCCAGCTCCTCCCCAGTGGAAGTGCCTGCTTTGACCTCTTTGTAGCCCACCTGTATTAAACCTGGGTCCATGGGTATTTTAATATCTCTACAGCCTCTGCTACCACTATGGCTTAGTCACATGGTCATAGCACATACAGGCTGTGCTGCAGGTCTGCAGGGTTTTCGTGATTATGGCTCAAGCCCATGCAGTGCTCAGGTCTTGGGAAAGGGCACCTGTCACCGCTGATCTGCCCATAGCCACACCTGTGCCCCCAATTTGATCTACTTGCATCCTCAAACCATTCCCAGCCCCGGCCTGTTACTGATTTCAAGTTGGACTAACTTTGTTAGGCCTCCAGTTAAACCCCAAGGGCACACCTTGCTGTTTATCTGACCATGAGTTTACCATGTTGTTCCCTATGCTGTCTAGCATCCTCAGCCTGTTTTGTGTGCTAGCCACCATCTGTTTTCTCTGCCCATCTCCCCTTTGGTGATCTTGGGTCTGTCTTCTCTGTTGGTGCCTCTTTCCATCTTTTTTTTGCTTTAATTGGTCTCGAATGTATGCACAAGTGACGTCAATACACATTGTGTCTGTGTCCTTGCCCCTGTCCTCTCTGATCTGGCTATTGTTTCTTTTGGTCCATGTTTAGTTAATGAAAAGATGCAAAAATGTAATCAAATAAAATACAACCATTTAGTTTGAATGTCCCTAAATAGGCTTTCTTTGAAAACAAAAATATATATTTATATTTATATCCCATGATTTATTTCTGACTTTAATATGCCTGCTTGGTTTTCTCCTGCATATTGCTGGCTTCCTCATTCCTGTCTTCTAATTTGCAATGGGTAAATAAAATCTGAAGTTGTATAGTTATTATTATTATATTATCATTATTATTATTATTATTATTATTATTATTATTATTATTATTATTATTATTATTATTAAATGTGTTAAATGAGAAAGAATACAGTGATATAATTATTTACCCATTTCTTGTGTTTTTATTTTATATTTTACTACCATATATGCATGCACAGGGAGACTGGTGGACTGGTCAGATTTGTTACTTAATTTAAGTCTGAGTATTTAACGACCTTATTAACGTGTCATTGTGATTTCCAATAGGCAGTCCAAATGGGCTCTTTACAAGCAGAAACTCGAAGGCACTTTATTGCTTGCATGTTTAAGTAGTCACTCATTAACAGTGCTTCTGTGAAAGATTAATCAGCAGAGAAATCCATGAAGACCTATCGCTAGATTTAAGTAACTTCCATATCAGACAAACATGCCCCACAACTGACCTGATGCTGTCATTTCAAATATGTACAAACACAGGGAAACAGTACAATAGCAAAACACTAAATAGCACTTGTTTTATCCCAGTGGAAATTAATTCTGGTGCACATTACACCACATTTATCTGTTCTAATAGACTTTAGTAAGTCAATAAAGTGCAACACATTATTACCTGTCTATTGCCTGACCTAGCCACGTGTCAGTCTATGTTAAAAGACATTCACATCCTAGAACTAAAGGTTTGTGAAAATGCAACATGAAGAATGGTGTAATTAAGTGATCCAGAGATCTTGCAATAAAAAAGAATCACCATAATTGATATAGCCTTTCTCTTATTACCACAGATAACAATTTTATGGACAGTAATTGATGGACACTGAGAATAGCTTTATGGCTATAGGCTAAAGCTATTATGGAACATAAAATACACTACACTTGAGCTCTTAAATGCCCCTGCCATCTTACACACCTGCACTACTGCACACCACGTACAATAAAACATGCTGGATTTTATTCAGAACGGCCTAAAGGATTGCATATTTAGTTAATAATGTACTTTTTTCTACACATATTTACTATTTAATTATTATTTTTCATGCAATAGATACTCTCTCAAAGGTTTTATTGACCAAGACCAAAACTACAATATATTAAGCCTTTATTGGATTTAACAAAATACTATTAACATTTATTGCCTTATTGAAAACAAAATATAGGGTAAAATTAGATAAATATACATTTTGAATACAGAAAACAACCTTGTTTGAGGGAATAATTTATTTAAACACCTTAGTTATGAAAAGTGCACCTTTTTTGTACTAAAAAAATGAATCTAAATGAAGCAGCTCATCGATTATAACTTTACATCCACACAGTCACATCTTAACAAGCCTTTAAAGACACCGGACTATCACCATACAACTGAAATCAGGATTTATCATTCAACTTTCTGAATCATTCTGCAATCTGCAATCAAGCATAGCAAGATTTTGCAAGCAAGACTTTGATGCTTCTTTCATTCTTTCAGAGAGAGTTGACTTTTTAATACACCTTTTAAAATCAAAACCTGCATGAGACGACCTTCTGTCAATTGATTTTCTTGAAAGGGTTTCTAGGGGTACAGGTATGTGCCGTTTAACGTTTAATGGAAGTTCTATGACACAGGACATTTACCGAAATGGAGCAAACATATAGTCATAGTCTTTTTGATGCTAATAAAGATGTTTATTAAACACAAAACAAAGTAGAGAACTCACAGGACAGAGCTATCTCATAGTTTAAACACCTTGATATCCTGGAAGTCTGCAATGCAGAGACGTCAGGTGATAAACAAAGTCAGAAAATGGTGCAGGGTTCATACACAAGACTCCTAGTCAGAATCAGATTTAAGAATGTGGGAATGTTCTTGCAGAAAATTTGCAAAGGAAAAGTTCAATTGCAATGTTCAAATAAATGGGGTGATAATAACAAAGATGTGCATAGTCAATGAAGGAGTGTGTGATGTAGGGGTGATTGACAGGATTGAAGCATGCTGAGAACTAAAATGCAGATCAAACATTTAGGGAAATTCACAACTATTATAGAAAACACAGTATTACACATAACTAAGCTTTTAACATTGGAATATGTCAAAATTATTAAGTTAAATATATGTTGTCATTATGAGTCTGTTTAGAGCTGCAACATCAGGAGTATCACCATAATGCATTTTTCCCCCATTTCTCATTTCTTATTTTTCCATTGATTTAATGAACAACTTTTGGTGGAGCCATGTATTCTTTCAATTAACCAAGTCCTACAGCAAAAAGGTGTTTTTATAATTATTTCTTCAGTATTGAGTGATTCCATAATAATTTCCAGTACTTTATCTGAAAAAAAAAATGTTTGAGATATGACTCTCAATGCCAGAATCTTTTGAATTTAAACCAAAATATAAATATTTAGTGTCATATTTGTGATTTGTTTATTTGGTATGAATCAGAAAAGTTGGGTGAATGTCCTCACAGCAAATGTGATTCAATATCTTGTATCTAGTACCTTGTGTAATGTCTTTGTCAACACTACACAATATGAACAGATGCAAATCATGTAGTGGTTCTGTTTTAATTTCTAATCGCAACGCTGTCGTTATGTGCCGAAGCCCAGGTCACACTAATTACTTATTCATGGATGGAGAAAGTAAAACGGAACACAAAAAAAATTCTCCACCAGCAGAAGGACAGTTTGATGTGATGGTCCGCATTGTCATGTCATATTAATTAAAATGCTATGCTCCAGTGCATTATTGATTTCTATGAAAATACACATACATTCACCTGCCACTGTATTAGGTATGCTTTGCTAGTACAGGGGTTAGACCTCTTTTTGTTTTCAGAGCTGCTCCAATTCTTTAAGGCGTAGATTTAACAAGATGTGTTAGGATTTTGGTCCATACCAGATTAAAAACAGGCTGCAGTTGCTGTTGATTTGTCAGCTGCCCATTTGTCATCATCATATAAGAAGAATGAAAATGGAAAATATTAAATTTGTTTGTAATTTACATTGCATCAATTATAATAAATAATAGTTATTCACTATGCATTATATAATAATAAATAGTGTTTATTTCAGCACATTTTGTAAAAAAAATAATATTTAATAGTATATAACAAAAGTATTTATATTATTATTATTTTTTTTATTTTATTATTATTATTATTACTATTAATATTATTATTACTATTATTATTATATTATAATCTGAGACAAACTAGTGCAGTGGAAGCAAATGATGAAGATGATTCTGTTTCACTTCTTTCAAACTCAAATTTTCAAATCAAAATTTTCATTGATCACTTTATAATTGATGTTATTTATTTATTCTATTTAAATTAATTGGCTGTATTTAATAATAAAGTTTATTTTAAATTAATCACTTTATAGTTGATGTTATTGATTAATTCTCTTTAAATGGATTGTCTATATTTAATAATAATATGTTTTAATTGATCACTTTATAATTAATGTTATTGATTTATTCTATTTAAATGGAATATTTATATTTTATAATAATGTTTATTTAAAATTTATCACTTTATAGTGATATTATTGATTTATTCTATTTAATAGATAGGCTGTATTTAATAATAATAAAGTTTATTTACAATTGATCACTTAATAGTTCATGTTATTTATGTATTCTGTTTAAATAGATTGTCTATATTTAATGACTTACCCTGAAACCGAAAAAAGTCCCAGAGTTCCAGACCAGATTAGACTACTATTCTAAAACACTATTGATTTCTCTTTATTACTCATAATTTTCACTTGAAGAGGCCTAGCAAACTTAATGACTGACCAAATTTACACCATAAGAGCTTTAAAAGTGTTCCTCAACTTTATCCCTTAATCTCCTGTTTTGAGTAATGAGTGTTGCCAGCTGCCCACCCCTAGTTGATGAGAGTAGTTGAGTTTTTGTTTAGCGCTGGCAGAGATTTCTTTCGTATTTGTCCTACAGATTTCAGCCTGAGAGCTCAAGAAACGTGAGAACCTTTCAGTCATTGTTGATGAAGAGAAATGCCATTTCCTAGTTTCCGAGCAAGAGCCTATAGCTATATTAAACTACTGCTCAGTGCTCCCTTTATCCGTCACTGACACATTCTTGTGATTGAAAGTACTGATTTACATCCAGATCACTGCATATTTCTCTATAACTGTAGATGTATTATTCAGTCTTAGATTTCTTGCTTATTTCCCTATTCATCATCACATGATGGCCTGCTGGCTAATGTTTGTGTTTTCAAGGTATCACACCATCTCAGATTTTTAAAAATCACAAGTTTCATGTGTACCTTTAATACTGTCAATGTGTCAATAATACGTAATGTTGCAGAAAGTCTATGTGGTATTGAAAGACATTCAATGATTCATTCATATTTGGTAAATACTGTTCCTTGACACTTTGGGTCCAAATCCTATAGAGAATGTGGAATGACTTCACACCACACAGCATGTTGGGCCAAGTCATCATCCTCTGAGGAACACTGGCTGTATTGACTAACTTATAGCATTCCATTTGGCATTGTTGTTTAAATTTTTGTTCTATATGATTGTGATTGTTGAGTGATGCTTGGTCATGGCTGTTGTATTAAATGCTGCAGTTGGGACAGGATGGAAATGCAAATCATAATAGAATGCAGTGGCTATGTTGCATGTACATGTTTTGTCTAGCCAACTTCACTGAATTTGTTTACTTTGTAATACTTTGTAATGCTACCATTCGTTATCACAACACTTAAATAATGTGTCGATCAGTGCTGGGCACAATGCAACAGTCGGTGTTGTGTTTTCCATTTCAAAATTCTCTACACATTCTCCATTGGAGACCGGTTAGGAATATGTACCAGTCCAGTATCTGTACCTTTGTAATGGCATGTGGTTTTACGTTGCACTGTACGTTTTAAGTCTCTGGAAAATTTGTCATCTTGAAGGCAATTTATGTGCTTCTCAAATATCAGAAGCCTATCACACAGTCATGTTAAAAAATCCAGTGGAAAGCCATTTTTAGAAGAACAGTCTGTTGTAACGGCACAGTCGTTGTTTACTTTATTTACTAATGGTCAGAAGTCCTGCAGGACCTGTACAGCTTAGGTCCTGTTTAGTGGTGGATCATTTTCAGTACTTCAGTGACACTGAAGTGGTGGTGGTGTGTTTAAAACAGTGATGCTGGAGGTTTAAAACACTGTTCATGCAGTCCCCACTTTGGTAGAGACATTCACCTTATTATTTCACCTTGTAGAAAAGTCAGAGACAGTAGCTCATTTGTTGTTGCACAGTTTGTGTTAGTCATCCTCTAATCCTTCATCAGTGCTCATGGGATGCTGCTTACAGGATGCTGGTGGCTGGACATTTTCAGATCAGAAGTGACACTGAGTGACAGTGACTCAGGGACAGTGTAACACTCACTTACACCACCACCATATCAGTGTCACTGCAGTGCTGAGAATGATCCATTACGCAAGTAGTACCTGTTTTGTGGAGGTTCAGTGGGGGTCATGACCGTTAGAGAACAAAGTAAACAGAGTAAAGTGACTAACAAAGGACAGTATGTAGAGAAACAGTCTGTGTATTGCAGATCACAAAGTGCAGTGACCAATGAAGCTTAAATAAAGAACAAGCCAGCCCTTAAACACTGGGTACAATATTGACACAAATAAGTGTACAGTGAGGGGGTAATTCCCACTTGCAGCTGCATCGAAAAGCGATACTGCTTATAGCTTATGTCCTAGAATGAAATTTCCAAACAATTACCATGCACTAATGTGACCAATTTTTTTCCCAGACTCTAAGAGCAGTCAACTAATGGCTGCTCGAATGAGCCATATGTCCTGAGGACATAACAATTAAAGTCATTACCACACAATTCAACAAAACATGTGTTAGTCAGGTTGTTGAGAAATCAATTGGCTGATTGATCAGATATTGAGAGTCTTTTTCACATTAGAGCTTGTATTTTTTTCCTTCTGTCCATTGTTCAAAGGCCCAGATATCACATTCTCACTTTATGTTAAAATAAGCATGTAGCTGCAACTGGTGAACATGTAGTACTAAGCCGAGTACTACTGGTCTCTTGGTAGATCTCCACCAAATATTTAACAGAACTTAAAATGTGAATTCTGTCACTCCTGTCTCCCCTCAATTTCTTGTTTTATGCATCTAAAACAGTGGGAAGAAATAGAATTCAAAACATCATTACCTTTACTTTAAAGTAACAGATGCTTACCTAGTTTGTTCTTAGCTAGAAGAACTGAAAACAAGACTTAGTGTTTCAGCACCATCAGTAGTCACTTATTTTAGTCTGTAAAAAGAATGAAATAGTGAAAGTTGAGGTGCCTTTCATATGCACAGAAGAGAACTGAAAACGTCTAAGAAGTTAATTTGACATTTGTCAGGGTTCAGGCCTCAGTTCCCCTGGTATGGATGTTTTACTGTGACCATTTAAGTCTCATTAACTGTCTGCTTTGAGAAATGGCTCCCACTGGCTGGGTAAGTGACTCCAGTCATAACATTATGAGTTTGATTAAGAATTGCTGGGTGAACATCACATGGTGATGGAATTCAGGATAAAATCGCTCGTAACAAATCGGCCAATACATCAAGCAGGCCAGGTTAATTAGATGCTATTATGTAAACTAGCCATGTGCAAAAAAAATCATTACATTGCAGTCAGATGGGCCCCTTTATCTAAATTTTCACTTTGCTCTTCTTACTGTGTTAACATGTTAGAGAAGCCTTTCTGACTGAAGTTCAGGATCACTAATCTGAGATGTACCCAAGGATTCCATGTTCAAAATATTTAACAAATATTTAAAAGAGCGAAATTTAATATTTAGCACATCTCTGGGCATGTTTCAAAGTAATCCACTAGTGCATTTAAGAGGTCACATCTTATTAAAATTTGCAGAAAAAATGTTCACTATAAATGTCATGGGGATTTCTTTTAATTTAGAAGATTAGCAAACATAATTTGAACAGAAATATTACATTTTTGGGTTAGACTGGTGATTAGTGGGGGTGGGGGGTTGATTCATCTTAATCTAAAATTAAGCAAACAGCAGAATGAGGACAATAACTGTAGATAGAAAGTATTTCGAATGTCTCTTTAATCTAATAGCTAACCTTAAGCTATAACTGTTGTTTAAATCCTGTGAAGAAAAGAAACTGATTACAGATTGGTTTGTCATCTAAGTTACAAATTATAATGTATGCCATTTCAGAGTTGCAAATAATTATTGAATGTACTTAGATATTTATGTAATACTTTTTAAAAAACCCTATAAAATAATTTGTGTGTATGACAGTACATGTAGTAAGCTGTAAATGGTGTACCTAAGAAATTGTTTCAGTTCTATTGTAAGTAGTACTGCTTCTTTTCCCCCTACCTCCATATTTTTTCTCATCTATAACTATAAACTGTCTCACATTCACTCATTTAGTCTCTGTTTTATCTTTATCTAGCTGATCTTCTGTTTTTTTTGTAATACTGTCTATCAATGTATTGAATCTGTGAAACAAAGTTGTTTCAATCATTTATTAATCACTGGTGTTTTCAGCTTTTGGATATTATTTGCACACAGTGTTTTCATGGAAATATGTAATTGTGACATGGCTGAACCAGCGGTGCCCCCACCACACAGGTACTTAAGTAATTAATGCCTGTTGATGTTGATCACGATCTATTTCATCTAACCATTGCAACCTAATAGCGACTTGACTGCCATACGTGAACTTTTTGGTTGCATTGTTAAATTAAGCCATTCTGTATATGCACTTATATATTGAAAGCACTGACATATAAACTCCTTTTTCTGATGCAGAAGTGGACTTTTCCTGGGAATATGGACTAAGATCTGCCCAAATATAATCCAAAGAGCAGGACATAAATTGACAACATTCTTGTCAGGTGTACAGTAGCTAACTGAGCCACCCTTGCCCTTTTGAATCTATTGTTCCTTTAAAAGCTGCAGTTAAAAAAAAGTCAAAAATGTATGTCATGATGTTTCATTAGAGAATAAAGAGTGTTTGAGGGAAGGTAAGAAGAAAACACAGTGCACCTATTTTTTAAACTTATTTGGGGGTGGGGGATTAACTGCATTAAGGCATCCTCCCACAGAAATGTGTAGCTACTAATATAGACTATATAGAATCAGAATTATTCTTTTCAAGTTGTTTTTCAGTAATCAATAGTCAATGGTTCAATAAAATTAATTACATTCCAGTCCTTTTGTATATGGAAGAGCACCTCCAAGTCTAAGGCCATCTCCCGGAAAGTGATGGCTTGCCAACTTTCTGGTAGGGGTTGTTCCTGTGGGAACATGGATCAGGATTGACCATAGGTTGGTTGCAGTGTTGGCAGTAATGTGGTCACTGTACCGGCCTAGATGATGGGTTGCTGGGCACATTCTCAGTGATCAAGTAAGGAGCTCAGAGCTAGCTCAGAGTACAACCGCTGCTCCTGAGGTAGTTTGGGAATCTGATATGGATGCCTCCTGGACACCTCCTACCAGAGGTGCATCAGACACAGCCATCTGGTAGGAAACCCCAAGGTAGACCCAGGACTCATTCGATGGATTATATGCCCCTTATATGTCCCAGATGGCCTGTGAGTGGCTAGGGATTCCTCAGGATGAGCTGGTAGGAGTTAAGGGGGACAAAGATACCTGGGCTTCTTTGCTTGCTCTGTTGCCACCCTGACCCTGAAATGGATAAGCGGGTTTTTTGTTTTGTTTTGCTTTTTCACACAGATCCTGGCAGAGTATATATATCTTCTCTAATCTCGTATTGTTCATATTACTTTACGCATTAAAAATGCAAAACAATGGGTTATGTATTTATGGCACTGTTTTACAGTTGTCTTCACTCTGGCATATTCTCCACATTTTATCTGTTTTCTTGCTCTTTTGTAATGGTATATGTTGTATTTATTAAATTGGTTTATTCACTCATCACATATATTCTGCACTTTATGTCATTTTTCATGCACTTGAGCAGTGTTAAATGTTCAATTGCTTTTCTGTTGTGGAGGAGCGTTTTGTCTCTACAGTGTGTGTTTATTGTTCGGATGGCTAATAACATTGACAAACATTCCGTGTGGTACATTATTTCTTTCTTGTCCCAATTTTCAAAACTACAGTGATGGGGTTTTGCACACTTTAATGACTTATACATCTTCCATTGAAGAATTATCAAATGGTTAAATCACTGTTAATTATTTCACTGTAAGATGACAGTATATTAACTAAGACAGCTTGGTGGGAGATCAGATCTCTCGCAGCTTACTAATGAACTGTGATTATTGTGCGCTCCCAAGTTACAGGATCTATTTTGTCTTCTTGTAAGTTTGAAGATCTGATGCCTGGCTTCAAAATTATACTCTAAAGCATAGAGCTGATTATGATCTTGTCTTTTTTGTGAATTGCAGCAATACAAGCATGGTTATTTAATCAAATTTGTTGAACAAATGTTGAACAAAAATCTCTAGTTATTTCAGCATCACTAAACCTGAAGACCGGGGACCCAATCTACACTCAGAAATTGGAAATGCTGCTGTATGCACATTTGTCAAAGAGAACAGTGCCAGCTTTTTGAAAACAAGTCTGTATCCCTGAGGCAGCAATCCACTCTACACTTTGTGCCACATGTGGATGAAGGATTCCAGCCTGACATTTTGCATGTTCCAATGTAAAGATGCGTTTGTGTGGAACATGGGACTTTTTGAAACAAAAAGAGGTAGGAATACCAATAGATGTCATTGTGATGCTGACATGACTAGGGGATCTAATGACACAGCATGTTGACAACATGTCTTCAGTAAGCTGACAAGGAGCCATTCAGACAATAAAATGCAATGTCTGATTAAGGGGTTCAGATGTTTCTGTGCTGCATTTCATTCCCTGTGATTTGTCTCTTTGATTATTAGCACGCCTTACATCTCCTGACTATTGTCCCAAATTCATCCATCCTCAATCTAGCACTGGTCCATCTAAGCACACAGTTTTGTACCCTGATTCTGCTTATTTAAACCAAATCTGTTCAGTTATAAGCACTGAAGTTGTTAGGGTTCCTACCTTCCCCCGGTGCGTTCGGTCGTCCTCGCCGGTCGCCATTACAGAGCCATCGGCGGGGTCG
>JAUZSU010001978.1:0-11531 GCA_034780255.1 Parotocinclus maculicauda
GTATGTCACCCATAATGTTGTGTGCATTGCAAAATTTTAAGCAAAACTGTGCTCTTACCCTGCTAATTGAACCTTCAAACTCTGCTCTTACTGGTGCAATGTACAATTAATGAAGATTTGACACCAGGCTGGTCCAATTTAGCCATGAAACCTCCCACACTAAAATGACAGGTGTTTCAGTTTCATTGTCCAACCTTAGTCCACTTAATACATATACACTATCCAATCACCTCATTATGACCACCTCCTTGTGTTTGCACCCAGTGTCCATTTTATCAGTTCCTCTCACCATATAGAAGCACTCTGTTGTTCTACAATTACAAACTGTAGTCTAGCTGTATCTCTACATACTTTGTTAATCCCAATTACTCTGTTCTCTGATGGTCATGACCATAACACATCAGTTACCATTTGTTTGGTGGGTCATTCACAGTGACACTGATGTGGTGGTGGTGGTGTCAGTGTGTGTTGTACTGACACAGCAGTGCTACTGGAGTTTTTAAACACAGTATTCACTCACTGTCCACATATTACTCTAAGAGTACTCAGGGTACGCTCTAATTTATAGTGTGTGCATAATGTATGCCTTTGGAAACAGTTTGCCACAAATAAATGAAAAATACCATTATGCTGTATGATGAAATTGAGAACGTGTTCCATAACCAAAGATCGCAACTAATGTGTTTGTTTAGGGCAAGAATCTGTGTTTATCATGTATTTCTTTATTTTCACATCTATAGTACTGTACTCCTAGTAAAAATAAGTCCCCATGGATCCTAAATTTGTTAGTAATGACAGCCAACCAAAAGGAAAACAGGAAATGAATCATCTTGGCTTACAGTCTGGGCATTTAGCATTAGTAGCTAATGCCCCGAGTGTGCAGAAATATTAAGTGTTTTGCTTTTATTGTTCATTTTCAATCCATTACTCACTAAAATACATGAGAAACTATGCTTTGTGTTAATGATTTTGGCCAACCGTAGAATAATGCACATGTTGTATTAGGCACCTATTAAATTAATTTTGTAAAAGGTTCCGCTATGATACAGTATATTCTATTAAACTTATCAGTTCATAATACATTTAACTTATGATGGATATGTTGGAACATGTCCCCTTTGTGAATCCAGAAGCACCTGTACAGCACGACTCCATAAATGCATATACTGCCTTATACAGTGTGCATTTATTGGGGGTCTGGAACACACTAATCAATTTACATTATTCATTATGGGAATTGTGTGTTCAGTACTTGATGTTGTCAATACTTGACAAACCTTCTGGAACTAATTAACAACAGGAAACCAGACACCACTGGATATCAAATCTGATGTTATAAAGAAAAATGGAAAAAAAAAAGCACAGTTTAAGAAAGTGCATTTCTTGGAGGTCCCTAGATTGAGTACTCCGCTTGTACCATCTGTTCAGCCTTGATTGTACACAGACTCAACGGCCCTTTTAATAGGTACACCTTGCTAGTACTGAGTTGGACCCCCTTTTGCCTTCAATACTGCTTTAATTTCTCGTTTTGGTCCATATTGAGATTATATTCTGCAGAGCTGCAGGTTTGTCAGCTTCACATGCAAATACAAAAGGTGCTCTACTGGACTTACATCAGGTGACTGTGGAGGCTATTTTCAAAAAATGGTTAAAGAGGATTTGAGCTTTGTGACATGGGGTCCACTGTGATCAAAAAGGGATGGCCATGGTCAGCAACAACACTCAAGTAGGTTAGTGCAAAGTATGAGGAACTTGCATGTATGGAAAATATCCCCTACACCGTTACACCAGCACCACTGGCCTGAACCCCTGATGCAATGCAGACAACATTTCCCAGTCTTCTATTGTCCAATTCTGGTGAGCCATTGTAAACTTTAGACTCAGTTCTCTATTCTCAGCTGACTCAAGTGGCATCTGGTGTGGACGTCTTCTGCTCTTGTCCATCTACCTCACGTTTTGTGTATTCTGAGTTGCTTCCTTCCACTCACTGGATATTTTCTCTGTTTCAGACCATTCTCTATACAACCTAGAGATGTGTGCATGTGAACAACCCCATTACATCAGCAGTTTCTGAGATATTCAAACCAGCCTGTCTAGCACCAACACCCATGCCACGTTCAAAGTTCCTTAAATCCCCTTTCCTCCTTATTCTGATGCTCGACCTGAACTTCAGAAGGTCGTCTTGACCATGTCTACATGTCTGAATCAACTGAGATCCTGGTATGTGACTGGCTGATTAGATGCCAGCGAGTGTTTAAATATATGCAGTCATATTTTAGAGTACTTTGTAAGACATAACATAACTGTGCAGGACATTTCCTCTCCTGTATAGTGCACTCATATTGGGAGTATGGATTCATTCGGGATTTAACTACTAAATAGGAAACGCGTTAATTTTCACAGTTTCTAGGAAGTTTAATTTTACTCGTCCTGTCAGGTAACAGCTCTGGGACAGAGTGAGCAGTGTGAAGCCAGCACCATTAGCCAGGACTGAGCTAGCGAGCTAAGAGGCTAAATGTGTGACTATAGTGCATTAATGCTTTTTCTTACCGGCTGTAGTGTTGCACACCAGTGTAAGCTGTCCTTCCAGCGCCTCTTTCAACATGTCTTCCCCTTCAGATAAATGCCACCATATGAAAGAGGACTTCTACCCGGTTAACAGCGCTAAGTGCGGCAAATGTTCTTCTCCCACATGGGCCTGTTACTGCAGCTCACTCACACTGCACACACTGCCGGCCAGGATTCGTGCTACAGTCTTCTCCTTCCTTACAGGCGCGCAGCTACCAACTCGAGTTCCGCACACAAACTCTCCCTAACAAAAACTAGCTAGCAGTTTATTTAAAAAGAGTTGTCACATTACCATATATCATTACCTTATTTACCTTAGTTAGGCTTTATTTGAACAAATATACCACATATAAGGTTACTTTTAAGACCATATTGTTTATTGAGCCACATGCTTCAGATGAGTTTTGCTGTGCCCCATTAAAATGACGACTGTAAAATTGTTAATTTTATATTTAGTCTCTTTTTCAATGCCAGGGGATAACCCCCCAAACAAATAGTCTGCCATTCCTTAAACATTCACAGATGCCTGCATGTGACGCCTGACCCGGTTGGCTAGGACACATACCATCATACCATTATGAGCTAGTATAAGACTGCTGAGCCACCTAGTATGAAATATAGATGTTACCCAATGTGGAATAAAAATGTTACACACATTGGAATATTAATGTCTAGCTGTATGAAATATTCTGCTTTCAAAATTAGAATGGAATGAAATATCCCCCTCCTTTTGCGAGCAGTGTATTAATGTTATTCATTTGGAAAATAAATATTTTCCAGTATGGAATATGAATATTTGCCAGTATATAAATATGTTTGCCAGCATTTCCTTCAGGGGACACCAGTGCAGTCTCTCAGGATCAGCCATTTCCAGCAGCTTATCACTAAGCCATAGAAGGAATTGGGACGGTATGGAAAATGCAAATATCAAAATACAGTGTTCTTTACATTTACTTTTAGTTGTATATAATTGCAGACATTATGAACCCAGGATATTTAATGCGTTTTCTTATCTAATGTTTTGTCTTTTTGATCCATGATTTTATTTGCTAATAAAAGCAACTGCAACTCATTCCAGAAAAGTTGGGACAGGACTAATTTATGGCTAGTAATGAGGTAAAAATTGAATATATGATGTGATTTGAGACAGGTGATTGTCAACAAGTGATTATATTCAGTACTGGGTACAAAAACAGTGTCTGCAAAAGGCTGAATTTGAGGATCGATCTTTTTTTAATAGTAAAGATTTAATTTGCATTTGTGAATGTAACTCAGTATTACAATGCTTGATAATGCATAACTCAGTGTTACAATGCTTGATTTTTTGTTTGCCAAAGTTGACCATAAAAACATGAAATGGTGTGGGTTCGTGCTGTCTATGATGACATAAACGTCAAAGTAAATACCAAAGTGCTACCCTTTTTTTTCCTATTTTCTGTGCAGATCCAACTTTTTTGATTTGGGGTTGTGCCAAGTATCACAGAATCAATGTATTGTGATATCATGGTTATTGTGGCAATGCATCGTGATAATATTTTATTGTGTGATTACTTAAGACGGATGTGCCACCCTGTATAGAATATGGATGTTATAGTATGAATGTTACTTATTTTGTAAAATAAATGTTTCCCAGTATTTCTCCCAGGGGGCACCAGTTCAGGATTTGAATAGAGGTCCTCATGATCTGCCATCTCCAGCAGTTTACCACTGAGCCAAAGGAGTTGCCTCACCACACAAGTTGTGTTATTGAATACAAGTAAATAAAGTGATGATAACACTGAACCTACTGACAAATTTAGGAATGCACACATCTTTAGGTTTGCATTTTTCTATAATACAAATATTAAGCTATTTCAAAATTCCTATAATATGGTTTCCCTCATACATTGAAACCATGACCAATGGTCTTAAAGACCCATGTCTGGAATATGAACCTCAATACATACTTTGCTCATGATATGGCTGAGGTGCATGGTTGCCACATATTTTCTTGCCAAAAAAATATCTTCCTTACACTATACATAAGACAAGAGCTACTACAGTACAATAATGTGAAAGAAAGCCGACCACAGCCTTTGTTTATTCAAGTTCTTCCCTTTTAATTAAAGTTTTTTTTATACAAGACAATCTTTAATTACATTAAAATAACCCTCATTTTAGTATATAACAGCATAAACCAGAGAACCTGTCAGTTGAGAGTGTGCCCAAACACAGTCTGGGCTTTATTTTCAACCTAATATTGATCGGAAACAAAGCTACCTCCTTTATCGTAAACAAAAAAATTCCAGCAAACCAGATTAACAGCAGATTAGACCATCCGACCCAGTCTAGTAGTTATATAAAATCTATATAGGATTAGTTGTACCTGTACAATACTGTTGTCAGTGTTATTACAATGTGTCTTTAAATGGCACACTACCCAAACCTGACTGAATAACCTGCACATTGTGACATTGTTCTTTCATAATTAAGCTCCCAGATGTGATTTTAATAAATTCTGAGGCCTTTCACTTGCATGAGGTCATTTCAAAAGGTCAAACTTAATCTGTCAAACTTATGTCCCTCAAAGTCTGGCACTGGATAGGCAGTCTGTTTTACTTTTACACAATCATGATGAAAACATATTTTACACAAAAACAAAGAGGGCTACAACCAGTGTTCCATACATAATATAATTAACAGCTCCTCAAAATGTTTTCAGTGTTCAGGTGAATAGGTCAAGGATCCAGTTAAATGAGACATACTGTACCTAGCAGCAGAACCATCACTGGACTGCTCATTTGCAAGATTTAGACCATTTTAATATAAAAGCAGTTTAGAACCTGAAGGCATCTCATTAAAATAGTACTTGATTATAACTTGGCTCTCTTTGTAGTAAAACAGACTTATGCCAAACATGCCATCATCCAAAGCTGTGACTGAAATACATGAGGTTTTGACATCAGTACTGAACACAAAGTAAAGGATTAAAGTAAGCCCACTGGGAAGATTTCTTTTCATCACAGTCATTCATAAAAATTGCAAAGAAGTAATACAAAATATATTTAGGCAGAAGAGAATACATTTACTTTTCACTTAAAACTCTTGATACAGCCAAGATGTTTATAATATACAAAAACAGTGTTTAGTCTTTCACAGGGGTGCCACTAAAGGGGAACGTGAGAATCATTTAAAGGGTTCTGAGTAGACAGAGACCCCAAAGGGGTTCTTTATGGGATCCTAAAGAAAACCGTTCATTAGAGGGAGAGTCGAGTGAACATTTGTTCCGGCACCCCTGGTCTTATATTACATTAAAATGGTTTTAAATGAATGATTCAGGGAGAGCATTTCATTTATAAAGTGCAGACTTATCTAAAGTTTAGACAACCACACAAAGTTTAATTCTACTGCTTTAATGATGTACCTGCTGCTTTTAAAGTATAGAATTTATGACCACCAAAAGTAAAGAAAGAGACAATTCTGAGATTAGATTAGAGCAGGGATATGCTTTCCCCCCTGAACTATTCATTTAAGCGACCGTTTAGTATTAAAGCCCTCTCACAGATCATGTGACTGTATAACTTTTAGATACTCATGCCAGTTCAAACCTATACTGGCTCACTCTAGCCCACTCTTAAAGGGGCAGCGATTAAAGGGCTGCTTTGGATTGGTTAAAGGGATGTGTCCGTTCGCTCTACTAGATCAATGCTGCAGTGCAAATAATAGACTAAGCAGGAAACAGGTTAGAGACCAAGAATGGCTAAGATACAGTACCAACTGAGAAGTCACAAAATACAGAACTACAGTAATGTGCAAAAATACTCTACGCAAAAGGCTACCAAGACTAGAACTGGTCAACATAAAATTACTAAACAATGAATTTAACAGTGGCCTAAGACTTTTGCACAGTACTGTACATTCTACAATTTAAGATAATAGGCATCCAAAATAATTCCAACAGCTAACATGGTTGAACACAGAGGTTAGCTAAGGACTTGAGGTAACTCAATTTTGCATCAATCTGCACAGCTGATCGACATGCAACTTGCGTCATGTAGTGATTCAAATGACAAAAACAAGTGACATAAATTTGATGAGAAATACAGCAACATAGCTACAAACAGAAGATTAAAAAAACATATTAAAAACATACATGTTTAAGGCATTCTTAAACCAAATCCTCGTAACAAACACTGTGCACCTTTCGAAAGTAGTGAAAGTCATCTCCTGGGCAATTCAGAGATCCAGAAACACATCAGTGCCCATGCTTGAGACAAGAGTGTGAGTGTGTGTGTGTGTGTGTGTGTGAGAGTATGTATTTGAAAAGTAGGGCTTGGAAGGAATGTGTACGATAGAGAGCAGACAAAGCAGTCCTATCTGCATGCTGCAGCTCGAGGTGTGTTATCGTTGGGGGGTGGAGGAGGCATGAGAATGTTTCCGTTATTGGTGGTGGAGCAGCTGTGCTGAAGGTGCCTCAGGTACTCTGCATGGACAGGCTTGTGGCTCTGGAGAATTTTGATAGCCTCGTCCACTGGGAACCACTCTCGCTTACGACCTGCAGATGGAGACAGAGCCCATTTCAGAAGCTGAATACAAGCGAACTGTCAACCTTCTGAGGAACTTGGTTAAAAGTGAAAAAACTAAATCTTCACAGCAGGAAACCTGGACGCGCAACTACCAAGGGAACAGTTGAGAGCTGGCTAAAGTATGTGCATGCATGTGTAGCTATGTCAGTGGGAACTGCTCTGTAAGAAATCAGGTGATCCTGGCAGTCAGAGGCAGGGGCCCATTTTAGGGTGACAACAAATACAGTCTGTTTCACACAAACACCGGCTTTTTTTCATCTCAAACAGAGCATGAATTAGCCCATTCTGACAGGCACCGAATTAGGCACTGTGCAGTATGATGCCAAGATGACCCAATCCTTTTGTTGTTTCCCACTTGAACTACTCTAACACCCAAAGCTGGCCAGGGAGATGAGATATATATATATATATATATGTGTATGTATGTATGTATGTATGTATGTATGTATGTATGTATGTATATAATTCATGCTCGGGATTTACCGTTTCATAAAAGTAAACGTAATTATAAAGAATATTCACAGAGACAACTACAAAAATGTGTGATGTTTGATATAAAATGTGTTTATTACTTACAACAGTACTGTACACCACAGTAATTATGTGATCTCTGTATCATTTACAAAATAGAAGCACTTAACAAAAGTAACAAAAAAGTACACAGATACTAGGTTTTTTTTATGTCTTAAGACTGTCAGAAGGTGTCGCACAAGATTACCTGTACTAGTTTTCTGTTTATCAGATGCGAATTTGATGCATATGAGCCAGATTTTTATTTCCTAAGTGTTACGTCTTCGGCCCATAAGGCAAACGGATGCTGATAGGTTTATGTTAAACAGGCATTCCTGTATAACAATGACATATCACTGAACAATGTTTGCATAATACAATAAATTGTACTGTCTTTTTTTCGAAGGTATGGGTATAAATGTTTATTTTATTAATGCCAAATACTGTTAAATCTGAACTAAATAAAGACAGGAACTGAAGGTTGCGATTCAAGAGGATATCGGACAATCAATCTAACAGAAACACAAATCTGCACAAATGTTCCTGAGGGAGAAACCAACGGATGTGCACTATACACTCAGTTGGACAAACTTACCAATGCTGACCGAGTCCTCCCAGGCCTCCAGAGTCTCTGTCACTGTCAGGACATAAACATAGGTGCGATGCTTCCTGTCCTGGTTATACTGTATAAAACAACGACATTGGTTCAGCACATTTTAATTACAAAGGTCTACAAATACGAACACTGAATACATTTCAGATGTTAAGAGAGAAGAAATTCACCTCAAACACACCCAGGAGGCGACCCAGTTTGCCCTTCACCCCAGCCTGTGAACAACCAAATGAATAAGTAAACCATATGAGACATGCTTGACATGTATAGTACTGTGCAAATGTCTTAGGCCGCTATTAGATTGTTTTAGTGACCATATGGGAGACTGTGGTTGCCTAGTGGGTAAGACACTGGCCTCTGGACCAGAAGGTCCAGGGTTCAAATCCCAACTTTGCCAAGCTGCCACAGTTGGGCCCTTGAGCAAGGCCCTTAACCCATAATTGCTTGAATTGTAAAACTGTATTAATTGTAAGTTGCTCTGGATAAGGACTTCTGATAAATGCCATAAATGTAAATGTTGTTGACAACTGGACCAAAAACCTGAAATTCTCTAAAGTGTGAATCAAAAACATTCCAGTGGTTGGATTCTTTCCAAATTTGCTAAATCTATTAAAACATTTGCTATAAGGTATTATGCTTATGCTACCATTAGATTAGATATACCCTCTATTAGATATACCCTCTATTAACTTGCCAGTAGTGGTAACAAATAAAGCTGCATTTGGCATTTTAGCTCCAGATGATTATTTTAATGATTATGACTCACCTCTTCATAAACCTCCCTCACTGCTGCTCCACATGGCTCTTCCTCGGGCTCCATTCCTCCCCCTGGCACGATCCACTGATCTGGATGACGACTGCTGCTCACCAGCAAGACCTGCCAAATGAGTGTTGTTGTTACTAGAGAACATCCGACTTTAAATATCATAGCCACTTTTCACACAGACAACATGAAAATAAGTGTTTAAGTTGATTTTGCTTAAGAAATGCATGTTTGCATAGAGTCCATGTTTTTGCATAGTACAGTTTTAGACATACTTTGTATCAACTTTACTTATTCTGTATATGGAAGCTTATTTTGTTAAACAAATAATGCCAATTTACGGACATAATAAAATCTGTCAGAGAATTTTGAAGAGGATCAAAATTATTCTACAAAATCGTTCCATTTTGTTTGTGTTTCAGTGTTTGATAAATGATACGATATATCGTATCATTTAATCATATATTCTCAATATCGAGATATTTCTTTAAATGCAGGCGCTCTGAAAGAACTTTCTCCAATTTTACTTACTGGATGAAATAATTTACAACACCGCTTGATGGCGCTAATGGCAGAGCTAATTTATATGGTGATCATTGAGAAGTTCACATGGGAGAAATGCAATGATCCTCTCGGCAGTTACTGCACAGAGGAGTACACTCATATCTGAGCATGTTGGTTAGCTGCTCTTCCTGAACAACAGGCATATTTGATGATGAACTAAAACGTGTTCAGGTTGCATAAAACGTTATATAAAAGGTTAAACACCGCAATCCCACAAAACAAGTAGACTCTGCTGGTTAAGAACTGAAATGTGTGCAGTAGAAACCTCGCTTTTCGTTTGCCATGATTATCGGTCATATCTGTTATCGTCGACTTTTTCGGCTAAATTTCAGCCCAGTTTTCGTTCATCCGCCCGGTTTTATCTGTCCACATTGTTCATCAGTCTCCCACTGTAATGGCCAGTAATGTGTGTACTGTCTCTTTAAGAGACCCTCAACTGGAGCATTGTGCTAAAAAAAAAATAAAATAAATATATATATATATATATATACACCAAAAATATGTATTTTTTGATAATATTTGAGTGTCAGGAACGGATAAATTGGATGTGTTATTTTTGATTGGAAATATGACTTCAGTTATTGTTCATTGTGTCATTGGAGCATTCTGAAATTTCCCTTAAATTTTGTGAGCATTGTGCATATATATTAATTCAAATACAGTGGAACCTCAGTTTTTGTAAAAATTAATAAAATAAAAATAAATAAATAAATAATATATACATATATATGAACCCTATAATATATACATAATATATACATACACACACACACACACACACACACACACACACACACACATACATATATAAACATACATACATACATACATACATACATACATACCCACACACACACACACACACACGCGCGCACACACACACACACACACTTTTTTTCTGGAGCGAGAGAGAGCGAGAGAGAGCCCAAAACAAGACAATTTACTGCTCTTTCTATGTGCAAGAGGCTACATTATCATGAGTTGTGAACTATGAATCTATTGTGTATGCGATTGAAGGTTTTGTATGACATGGGCAGTTTAGATTTCCTCTCACTATACTCAGTAGTTAGCTAATTCACAAATTGTTTACTGTAATGAGATTGTAGACTGATGGTTTAGAGTAGTCATCCACCTAGTCTGACGCGTGCACACGCACACGCTCTTGAACTGTACTTAGGTCAGGTCATAAGCTGCCGTCTGCCATTTTCCAGGGTCCACCCAGGCATATGGTTATTTTTACAGTTCAGAGAATACCTATCAGCATGGAGCAGGACGTGACCAATCTGCTACAAGCTGGCAATTCAACAAGAGTGTCTGAACTCTATGTCTTTACGTGTGTATGAGAGGGATGCTCAGGGTCTGGACATAATGACGCATATGGAGTGTCAATATTAGTACAGCGGTGTGTGTGTGTGTGTATGCAGGCACGTACAGGGAGTGAGGGTGTCTCAGGAAGCTTGAGCACCTCTTCAGTCACTGTAATTTAATCAAAACGCCGGGTTCCACATTAACTGATGTGCTTGCTTTCCTAGTTCGCTTGTTTTGCTGCATCTGTGTCAGGATGCCTTTTCATTGTTACTGGAATAATGAATTCTGAATTATACAAGCAAGTTCTATGTCGGTCATAAAGCAAGACTTCAACTATAATCACACAAGTCATTCTACCAAAAATGTTTTGGAAAGACCCCTTAAGGTCAATGTCCTGACCTTAAACCAACAGCAATGTTGAGGAAGAGCCTCAAGTGAGTAGTTTGTATGAAATAACCAGGCAACATTACAGAGTTAAAGCTGTTCTGCATGGCACAGGAATGGACTCAAATACATTGTCAATGTGCAGGACTGATCCGCCCCACCTCACTCTCCCACCTCACTCTCCCACCTCACTCTCCCACCTCACTCTCCCACCTCACTCTCCCACCTCCCTCTCCCACCTCACTCTCCCCCCGCA
>JAUZSU010001989.1:0-11530 GCA_034780255.1 Parotocinclus maculicauda
CATACCTTATCTTATCGTATCGTACCTTATCTTATTGTATCGTATCGTATCGTATCGTATCGTATCATACCTTATTGTATTGTATCGTGTCGTATCGTACCGTATGTTATTGTATCTTATCGTATCGTACTATATGTTATTGTATAGTATCGTATCTTATATCGTATCGTACTATATGTTATTGTATCGTATCGTATCTTATCGTATCGTACTATATGTTATTGTATAGTATCGTATCTTATATCGTATCGTACCATATGTTATTGTATCGTATCGTATCTTATCGTATCGTACTATATGTTATTGTATCGTATCATATCTTATCGTACCATATGTTATTGTATAGTATCGTATCTTATATCGTATCGTACCGCATGTTATTGTATCGTATCTTATCGTACCATATGTTATTGTATAGTATCGTATCTTATATCGTATCGTACTATATGTTATTGTATCGTATCTTACCATATGTTATTGTATAGTATCATATCTTATATCGTATCGTACTGTATGTTATTGTATCGTATCTTACCATATGTTATTGTATCGTATCTTATATCGTATCGTACTATATGTTATTGTATAATATCGTATCTTATATCGTATCGTACCGTGTTATTGTATCGTTTCGTATTTTATAGTTTTTAATTTCTTTTTTCTTTTGTGTATTCTTTCTTTCTTTCTTTTCTTTATTTATTTGTACCTTTTTTCTTCTTTAATCTATCAATCATTTTTCTCTCGTTTTCAAGCTTTTAAAAATATTTTTTTCTTTCTTTCTCTTGTTTTTTTGTGCCAACTTTTCCTTCTTTATCAACCTTTTAACAACAGCTTTCTTTCTTTCTTTTCTTTTTTCCAAATTCTTCTTTAATCTATCCATAATTTTTAAACTTTTAAATCTTTCTTTTTATCATTTTCTTTTTCAGTTTTCTTTCCGCTTCATCCCTTTTTTCTTCCACTGTCTAATCTTTTTTTATCTGTGGATCGACTCTGTTTATGTTTTTCTTTCGTTCTTTCTCCAGCTTTGATCTTTCCGCCCATCACCTTCCTCTCAAACTTTTAAAAAACTGCTTTTCTTTCTTTCTTTCTTTCTTTTTTCTTACTTTATTTTGTGTAAATATTAAGCTTTTTAATTGATTCTCTTTCTCTTTCCTTTTTTTTCCCCCAAGCTTTTTAACCTGTTTATCTTTCGGTTTTTATCTCTATACCACCGACACCATGTTTCACAGATCTCATATTGAAGGCTTTACCTGGTTGGGTACGTGCAGGTTAAAGTCCAGGCCGCAGACGAACTCGGAGTGGTGCTCCACGGTGTCGAGCAGCGGCTGGTTCCTGGAGAAATCCCAGAACCTGCAGACGCAGACGCAGACGCAGACGCAGAAGCAATCAGGCTAATTGAGTGGCCGTATTTCTTCCCGGGCTGACGCAGCGCTCGCTCGCCATCCAGCAAATACGATTAAATCACCAGCACCACTAAAACAGACATTTCGGAGCGAGACGATGATGGACTTTTAGGGAAAAGCTGCCCCCCCCCAAACGGTGACAGTGCATAAAAAAATAACGCACTTACAAATCAGAGAACATACCAAAGAGCAAAGAGGAAACGACGCCTTTTAAATACACAGAATTTAAAAAGTGAAAAGCAAATGTTTAGCATAAAGCATAATGTAAAATCAATGAATGGGCTCCAGATCCCCAGAAAATCCCCCTCCCACCGTATGAGTTATTCTATTTATTAATGGATTTGTTTTGTATTGATTTATGATCTGGAATATTAAAAAAAAAATAAAGGTGTTTTTACCTAACGACTCATAGGAATATATTTTAAAAAACAATACTTATTTCTGAAGATTTTAAAAAATCAGATGTAAAGTTTGATTTAAATCGAGAATTGAATGAGTTTTACTTGATTTGATTTTTACCAATTATTTTTTTCTGTTCTTCTTTTCTCTCTCATTTGTTTTTCTCTTTCTTTCTTTTGTTATTTAATGTTTGTCCTCCGTCTCTGCAACCTTTTTTATTTTGTGTTTAATATTAATTCTTCTTTATTTTTACCTCTTTCTTTCTCAATTTGGCATTTTTTATACTCTATCTTTAAATTCAACTTTCTTTCTTTTGTGATATTTTGGTCTCAATTTTTAACGACTAAAATTATAGAATACTAAAATTAAAAATAAGACTTATTTGGGAAGATTTTAAAGACTTAAATGTATAGTTTGATTTAAAACAAAAATTCTATTTTTACTTAGCAATTATTTTCTTTTTTTCTTTCGTAATTCATTTTTATCTCTAATTGTTTTTCTCTTTCTGTCTTTATTTATTAATTGATATAATTAGTCTCATTTTTTTCTCTTTCTTTTTTTGTGATTCATTTTTGTATTTTTTGTCTCTATTTTTACTTAACTAATGACTAAAATTATAATACAAAACAAGACATTTTTTGGAAGATTTTAAACACTAAAATGTATAGTTTGATTTAAATCAATATGTTTTTTTTACTTCATTTTATCTTAAGCAATTATTATCTTTCTTTCTTTCATGATAAATTTGTCCTTTTCCTTTCTCTGTTTTTACCCAACTAACGACTAAGATTTTAACAAAAAATATTAATTCTTCTTTTATTTTTTTGTACTCTATAGCTACATTTTCCTCCTTTCTTTTGTGATTAATTTTTGTAATTGGTAAAACTAATATAAGAAAAAACAATACATTTTTAAAAAAAGATTTTAAACACTCATATGTATAATTTTTTACTTGATTTTATATTTATTAATTATTTTCTCTCTTTCTGTCTTTTCTACATTTTTTCTTTTCTCTTATTTGCTTTCTTTTGTGATTTTTGTCTCCGTTTTTAACAACTAACATTATAAGAAAAAACCCAATATCTTTTTTGTGTAAGATTTCAAATTTTTCTTTCTTTCTATTACTTATGTTAATATTTTTTTCTCTTTTTCTGTTTTTGTTTAATATTAATTATTTTATCTTTACCTCTTTCTTGCCCAACTTATGTACTTTTATCTACATTTTCCTTTCTTTCTTTGGTCTCCGTTTTTACCTAACGATTCATATTATAATTAAAACAATATTTTATTTTAACACTCAGATGTAAAGTTGGACTTTATCTTGATTAATTAGTTTCTTTCTTTCCTTTTTGGTTCATTTTCTCTTGACCTTTTTTGGTCTCCTTCTGTTTTTCTTTCTGGCTTTTGGTCCTTTATCTCTCACACTCAGATGTGTTAGTTATTAAATGTGTTTCTCGTTGTGGTTTTGTGCTGAGTGACCATACGCCTCTCAGGAGGGCTTTGTGTTTATGTTTGTGTTAATTTCTCAAATTTCCAGCCCCATTATACGTTGTTAGGAACCATTAAGAGCTCCGTATTTTATATTATTGGCCCTTTACTTTAGACATACGATGCAAAATCAACATCTTTTCAAAGCGCTCTCACACACACACACACACACACACACACACACACACACACACACACACGCGCTTATCTTAGGTAAATATGGAGACCTCTGGCTTTTTAAAGATCCTGTATGAGTAAACAGACCAGAGGGGAACAGCAGCTTACAAAAACAAACGGCCGGGTCACGTCCATCTCATTTATCTTTATACAAGAGGAACAAAACATTTCCAAACTCTATCAACAGCACCTTCATTCTTTTTTTTTCTTTCATGTTTAATTTCTTTTCTTTTTTCCCATCAGTTATTAATTTTTGTTCTTTTATTTTTTTTCATCTTTTTTTTTTCTTTTAATTTTTTGTTATTAATTTTTTTTTTCTTCATCTTTCTTACTATTGAATCAATTTTTCTTTTTTCCCCTCAATTATTAATTTTTGTTCGATTATTTTTCCTATATCTTTCATTTTTTATCATTTAATCTTTAATCTTTTTTCTTTCCTTTTAATTTATTTTGTTATTTTTTTTCTTCGTCTTTTTTACTATTGAATATTTTTTCTTTTTTTCCCCTCAGTTATTAATTTATGTCCTTTCATTTTCTTTCATCTTTATTTATTTTTTATTTTAAATTTATTTATAAATTTTAGCTATTCATTTGTTATTTTTTTCCTTATATATATTTTTATTTTTTCCCCCTCAGTTATTTATTTTTGATCTTTCATTTTCTTTCATCTTTAATTATTTTCTTATTTTCTTTTAATTTTTGTTATTAATTAGTTTTTTTCCGACTTCTTTCTTACTATTGAATATTTTTCTCTTTTTTTCCTCAGTTATTAATTTTTATTTTTTCACTTTTCTTTCATCTTTAATTTTTTTAATTCATTTTTATTAGTTTTTTTCTTCATCTTTCTCATTACAAAATCCATTTTTCTCTTTTTCCTTCAGCTATTAATTTTTGTTCTTTTATTTTTAATTATTCTTTTTTTTTATTTTTGTTATTAATTTATAATTTTTTCTCTGCCTTTCTTACTATTGAATCCATTTTTTTCTTTTTTCCCCTCAGTTATTAATTTTTGTTATTTTATTTTCCTTTCATCTTTAATTTTTAATCATTTAATCTTTTTTTTCTTTCCTTTTAATTTATTTTGTTCTTCATTTTTTTTTTTTCTCCATCTTTCTTACTATTGAATATATTTCCTTTTTTCCCCCTCAGTTATGAATTTTTGTTCTTTGATTTTTCTTTCATCTTTAATTTTTTATTTTCTTTAAAAAAAAATGTTCTCCGTCTTTCTAACTATTTAATCAATTTTTCTTTTTTCCCCTCAATTATTAATTTTTGTTCTTTTATTTTTGTTTATTTTTCATTTTCTTTCATATTGAATTATATTTGAATTTTCTTTTCATCTTTGTAGTTAATTTGTTATTTTTTCCGTCTTTCTTACTATTATATATATTATACTATTATATGTATTTTTTTCCCTCAGTTATTAATTTTTAATATTTCATCTTAAATTTTTTATTTTCTTTTAATTTGTAATTTTTCTTTCTTTCTTGTGTTATTTGTTTTGTTTTTCTCTCTCTTTTTGTCAGTTGTCGTTGAGCCTCTCCATCTTTCTTACAGGAGAGGAACAAAAGATTTCCGAGCTTTTTAGGTGTGATTTGGATTCAGTACTAAGTTCTTCTTTAGTTTTTATTACGATGATAAGCTAAGATAAATAAAATGGCAGGTCTGGTTTCTCCACTCACCTGCTCCACAACCCCCCTACGGCTACAATTAAAGCACCAGGGCCAAACGATGTCGCTTTAAAAGGTCTGTCACTGCAATAAATGACCCGATAAGCACACGACTGGCCTGGGTTCAAGAGTCTGGAGCTGGGCTTCCAGGCACAGGTTCCTCCCAGGCTTACATTCAATAAAAACGCCGAGTTTAATGACTAATTTAGGGAAATCGATCCCTGAACAAATGATTTAATCAAACCTGTCCTGCCACAGAAGAAGAAATAAATCCAGTAATTCGGCTTCGATCCGTCTGGCTGGAAAAACCTGTTACTGGAAGTGTAAATGCCCCAAAAAACAGGCCCTCCAGTGGGACCTCTAGTTATTCAACAAAGGCTTCAAATGCTTTAAAAACAACATGTTCCTCAAAGAAAGCTAGGAAGAGATTCACATATTTTATTTAAGATTTATTATTTGTTTTTCTTCTTTAGTAATCTCTTTGATCTGTACAGCTTTTTTTTACAGCTTTTTCTTGTATATTTTCTTTTGTTTACATTTTGTCTTTTCTTGTCTTTTTTTGTTCCTTTATCTGTACCTCTTTTTTCCCCTAATTTATATGTTTTATTTGTTATTTGTATTATTTGTCTCTTTCCGTCTTTCTTTAACATTTTATAAATAAAAAATTTAATTAAATAATTAAAAAAGTTATATCAAATACAAAAAAAGTTTATATTAAAAAACAATATATATATATATATATATATATATATATAAATATAAATAATACATGTAAATAAATTAATATATATACATATTTTTAAAATATATTATATAATAAACATACACATTTTTTAATTGTTTGTCTTTCTTTAATTTTTAATACATATTTAAAAAAATAAATAAATATTTCTTTTTTTTTCCTTGTCTTATGTTTGTTATTCATTTTTGACCTTTATAATTTTTTTATTTTTCTATCTTTAATATTTTTTCCATTTTATCTTCACCTTTGCCTATTTTTTATTTGATCTTTCTTTTGTTTTTTCTCTCTTTCTTTATATTTTTGGTCCTCTCTTTTCCTAATTTATTATTTCTTTTTGTTCTTCAGCGCTCTTTTTTCTTACATATTACATTTACACGGGATGGGGTTTGGTCGGTGCCTCTGACCCCTGGTTATTTACACTTGCTGAATTTTAAACTGGTTGGCACCCCATCAGCCTGGCAGTGCCACCTAAGAAAAATGGGGCATTGTTAAAATTCCGAGTTCCTGCTCTGACCTATCAGATTATTTGTTGTTTGTAGAAGAGCTGGAAGCTCAAACGTTTTTAACGACGTCCTCTTGGTCTGAAAGCCCTTTATCCCAATAACTCTAATCCACATAAAGATGGATTATAAACCAGTAGGGCATGTGCCAATCTTCTCAGGATCAAACCTCTCTCACGCCACAGTTATTTATCCCAGAATCATTCGAACGGTAAAGCGTCTGCCTTCAAATTGTTCCCGTCACCATAAGAATCAAATGCATTTCAGAATTTAAAAAAGGGGGGGGGGCACAAACTTTTACTAATAAATATTAGAAGACAAGAAAATGAAAAAATAAAAAACAAAGAAAAAAAAGAATATAAAGAATATTTCCCTACGCTTTTATTCTTTTCGTTTTACGTTATCGCCACCTTCTTTGTTTTTTGTTTTTTTTTATAATTTCTTTAGATTTTTTTCCCCTCTGTCCTTTTGCAAACTTTTATAATTGTTGATTTTATCATTTATAAATAATACCAAATAATAATTACTTTAATCTAGAATAATTAATTTATTTCACTTTGAGTTTCCTTTTAATTATTTCATCTTTGTTTTTTGCCTTTTTTTTCATTTTTGTCTCACAAACCCTTTTTTGACTTTTATTTCCCCTTCATTTTAAATCTTTGTCTTTCTTTATTTGTATTTTTCTCTTCTTTATCTGTACATTTTTTTCGCGTCCTTTTTTGTCCTTTTTCTTGTCTTTCTTTATTCCTTTTTATTATTAATCTCTCAATGTTTTAAAACTTTTTTTTCATTTTGTTCTTTATCTCACAGTGTTTTCTCTTTCTACTTTAGCTTTATCTTTCCCATATACTTTATTTCTGTCTAATTATTTTCTTCCTTTTTTTTGTTATTTTTTCTTTCCTTTTTTATTTCTTCTCTTTGTCTTTCTTTTATATTTTTTTTCTTTACATCTTCCTCTTTCATACTAATTTATTATTTGTGTCCTTTATCTCTATTCCATGTTCGCTCTGTTTTTCTTTCTTTAATATCTCTATCTTAATCTTTACTTCTTTTTCCTTATTTATTATTTTTTTTTGTTCTTTATCTCTCCTTTTTTCCTTTCTGTCTCTCTTTCATATTTTTTTACTTTTATCTCTTTTTTTAATGTATTATTTTTGTTTTTTTCCTTCATTTTACTTGTTTTCTGTATTTATTTTATATTTGTATCCTTTAGCTTTTTCTCTTTCCTCTAATTTATGTTCTGTTTACCTTTATCCTTCTCTCTGTTCTTTATCTTTCTTTTTAGTTATTAACCTCGTCTTTATTTCCTTAATATTTTTTTAAATCTCTGCCTTATTTTCCCCTTAATTTATTATTTTTTTGCCCATTATTTCGCCTTCATTTGTTCTCTGTCTTTCTTTCATTATTATTTATTTTATTTTTACTATTATTATATTTTATTATTATGATTTAATAATTTTATTCTTATTATTTCATTATTATTTAATTTATTACTATTATTATTTTATTTTTATTATTATGATTTTATAAATTGTATTATTCCATTATTATTTATTTAACTATTATTATTATTAATATGATTTTATAAATAGCTTTATTATTTCTTAACTATTATTATTTTATTTTTATTATTATTATTTTATAATTTTTAATATTATTATTTCATTATTATTAATTTTATTGTATTATTATTATTATTAATTTTATTTTATTATTATTTCTATTTTTATTATTATTATGATTATTATTTAGATTTACAATACAATAAATACAAACAAAAACAAATTGGGAGAAAAAGGAAAAATATTATTCAAGAAAAAGACAAACATAAACATTAGTAAAGGTTTAGAAAAAGCATCATTTCTTAAATATGGTTTGTTTTTTCTTTACCTGACGGTGAAGTCGTAGGAGCAGGACGCCAGGACCGTCTGATGAAATGGAGAAAACTGAAAAAAGACAAAAAACAACAACAGCAAATAACAACAAAAAAGAGCAGGAAATAAACGCACAAACAAAATGAGATTTTTTTTATGTTCAGTATGATTGTGGGGCACAAACTTCTGCTCAAAATAATGTGTTTAAAAAAATAATAATAAAACTCGACCCAAAAAAAGAAAAACAAAAGGACATAAAAAACTTTTTCATCAATTGATCAAATATTTTATTTTCTTTTTTTTATCACTTTTCCCTTTTTATTTTAAATGATTGAAATTCCTTTCATTATCCCTTTAATTACATTATTTTTGTTTTGATCTTTGTTTATTTTTGTCCTTTATTTCTTTAAATCTCTCTTTATCGTTCTTTATTATTTTTTTTTCTTTTTCCCTTCTTTAGCTTTAAGATTGTTTTTCTGTCCCACTTTCTTCTTTCTCCAACATTTTTGTTCCCGTGTTCATTTTTTTATTTTTATTTTCTCCCACTCTCTCTTTTTTCTGTATTTCTTTGTTCATTTCTATCTTTTTTTTCTTTTTCTTAAATTATTTTTCTTTCTCTCTTTTTTTCTTTTACTTTAATTATTTTCCTCCCCTCTCTCTTTTTCTTGAATTATTTTTCTCCCCTCTTTTTTTTTCTTTTTCTTTAATTATTTTTCTCCCCTCTCTCTTTTTTGTCTTTTTTAAAAATTATTTTTCTCCTTTCTCTCTTTTTTAAAAAAACTATTTTTCTTTAATTATTTTTCTCCCCTCTCCCTTTTTAAAAAAACTATTTTTCTTTAATTATTTTTCTCCCCTCTCTCTTTTTCAAAAAAATATTTTTCTTGAATTATTTTTCTCCCCTCTCTCTTTTAAAAAAAAACTATTTTTCTCGAATTATTTTTCTCCCCTCTCTCTTTTTCTTGAACTATTTTTCTCCCCGCTCTCTTTTTTCTGTATTTCTTTGTTCATTTCTATCTTTTTTTTCTTTTTCTTAAATTATTTTCCTCCCCTCTTTTTTTTTCTTTTTCTTTAATTATTTTTCTCCTTTCTCTCTTTTTAAAAAAAACATTTTTTTAAAAATTATTTTCCTCCCCTCTCTCTTTTTCTTGAATTATTTTCCTCCCCTCTCTCTTTTTCTTGAATTATTTTCCTCCCCGCTCTCTTTTTCTTGAATCATTTTTCTCCCCTCTCTCTTTTTCTTGAATCATTTTTCTCCCCTCTCTCTTTTTCTTGAATTATTTTCCTCCCCTCTCTCTTTTTCTTGCTTCTTTCCCTTCCTTTATCTCAGATGATAGCCGGTGTTATTTTGGACGGTTTGTTTACCTCTACCTACACCCTCCACTTCTGTTTGATCTGTTTTATTGTGATGCTTTATTCTTTTTGTTTTGTTTTGTACTCGACTCTGTTGTGTTGTTGTGTTTATGAGAGCAGCACTGCAGATGAATGATGATGATGATGATGATGATGATGATGATGATGATGTCATTAATCTGAAGGTACCTTCACTCTGCGGATGGCGTAGGAGTGACCCAACATTCTGGCCAGAGGCTGACGGACGGAGCGCAGATCCCACACACACACACTGCAGTCCACCGCTCCGGTTACTAACACGTTCTAACACACACAAACAAACACACAAACACACAAACAATGTTCAGAAACACACTACACAAACAACGGCCCCTTAACTGATTCACTCACTTAATGATTCAATGATTCAATTGGTTACACACTTAATATTTCACTGATTCGTTCAGTGATTCGCTTTCTCAATGATTCATTTGCAAACTGACCCAATGACTCCTTTTCTAACTGAGTCGCTCACTTCATGGTTCAATGATTCACTTTCTTAAGAATCATTTAAACACTGACTCACTGCCCGTCTAACTGAATTGCTCACTTCATGATTCAATGATTCACTTTCTCACTGACTCACTCCTTGTCTTAACTGATTCACTAACACATTCAATCTTACTGACTCACCGAACTGACTCACTCACTTGTTGGTTCAGTGATTCACTTTCTCACTGACTCACTCACTTACTGATTCAATTATTAGGTTTCTCATTGACTCACTTACACACCGACTCCTTATAGAATTAGTTCGTTCACTCACTGAATCAACGACTCACTGACTCCTTATCTGATCTGTTTAACGACTCACTCACATACTGACTCACTGACTCTTTAGCCAACTCATATCTGAACTTTGTTCATTTACTGGTTAGATGATTCACTTTCTCATTGATTCGTTCAAACACCGACTCCCTGCTTGTCTAACGGAGTCGTTCACTTATTGATTCAGTGATTCATTTTGTCACTGATTCATACACATGCCTACTCTATGATAAACTACCACACTGATTCACATCACTAACTGGCTGACTGACTCGTTGGTTCACTGATTCACTGAGTCGATGACTCACAGAGTCGAATACAAAGAGAATCACCTGGTCGTATTTGCACCAATCAGAGCTGAGGATCTCCGCCTTGTGTGCTGGGATGGCCAGTCGACACAAGCCTGCCTTTACGTCCCAAACTCTGAGCGTCCCATCTCCTGTACACACACACACACACACACACACACACACACACACACAGTGTATTACAAAGGTTTCCAATGGTGCTTTGTATTACTGTTCCTGTAAGCGTAAAACAATCAGCATTTTCTGTTTGAACAATGTAGGATCAGCAAACTATTTTTCTGACACACACACACACACACACACACACACACACACACACACACACGCAAAGCGCTAACATCTCCTGCTGTTCCGAGAAGGCGTAACATTCCCTTCCAGCCCAGTCTGCAGAACCCGGTAATTGATTCAATGATTCACTTCCTTAATCGATTCACTCACTGCTTATATGATTCATTTTCTCACAGATTCACTCACAATGTAGAATTGATTCGTTCACTTACTAAATCAACAATTCTTTTTCTCAGTGATTCACAGACAACCTTACTGACTCACCGAACTGATTCACTCACTTATTGATTCAATGATTCCTTTTCTAATTAATTTGCTCATGCTTACTGATTCCCTAATTTATTGATTCAATGATTCTTTTTGTAATTGACTCACTCACAAGCTTACTGACTCACTGCTTGCATAACTGATTCACTCACTTATTGGTTCAGCGACTCCTTTTCTAATTGATTCACTCACAAGCTTACTGACTCACTGCTTGTATAACTGATTCACTCACTTATTGGTTCAGCGACTCCTTTTCT
>JAUZSU010002000.1:0-11529 GCA_034780255.1 Parotocinclus maculicauda
CGCCGTGGGGTTACATCTATCCCGCATTCTGGGTCCTTAAATAAAAACACCTACCAGCATCGTAACAAAAAGTATAAAAAAGTATATTAAGTTATATAAAAATTAGGTAAATAATTTAAATCAATAACAAATTAATAATACAATTTAAATGAGTAATAAAATAAATCAACTAAATTATAAAACAACTAGATTATAAAATGATTTCTTAGTGGGAGGACCTTGGAGGCACATCGTGTCCTAATGTCCAACTGATGGAAGGAGTTACTGCACTCTGGTGGCACTAATATTCTAAATAATTAGCAGCCTAATAGATACAGTATCATTTAATCAAATTATTATACTTGATGCTTAGTTGGATAGACCGTCTCAATCAAATGATAAAAAAAAATAAAAAATAAAAAAATAAAAGAGAAAAAGCTGGAAGTTGAAAAAAAAGCTTTTATTTGAGACAGTTAAACTCTCCGTGTTCTTCTCTCTTGTCCAAAATCAAATGCACCTTGAGCTGCAAAAGATTGTCTTTATCACGTGAATTCATCTTGCCATTTTTTTGTAGTTGCAGAAAATGAAAGAAGTGAAATAAAGAAATGCATGGAGCTTATTTGTATAGTTTGTTGGTGAAAAAAAAGTCTATATTTTGCTTTTTCGTATCATTGCTTCTCATATCAAGTTCAGAGCATAACAGTCTTATAGATCTACATTATTTAATGCCAACGATTACAGAGCTTCACATTCCAAATATTCACGCTAAAACTGTTACAAGGTTTACCTTAAACTCCCGGTGTGCTCGCGGCTCGCCGCCGCAGCCGTTACAGAGCGTCCGGTGACGCCGATTATATTGGGAGTTTAATTGACGACGTGATATCAATTAACTGAAGTCTCTACTATAACAGCACGAGCACCAGACCACTACGTTGTTTAGAACGCTTGCGAATATTTATAGCCAGTCAGTAACGGGTTTATAGTGCCGACGGATGCTTACGGGGGAAACTCCGGAGGTATTTTCTGGTTCATGGACATAATAAGGGTTTCTCTTTCCCTTCCTACGTCGGCTGGTAAGCCAAGCCTCACTCCGGTCGGCTGTGCGGCTCAATTTGAGACGCGCCCCGTTCCGTCTTCTTCGCGCTTGGGCTCGCCCCCTGGAGTCCCGGAGCTCCCCCACGCTCCTTGATTTGGGAAGGGTTCCAAATCGGCACCTTCTTGTGCTTACTGCTCGTTTGCCCTCTGCCGTATCGGCGCACATTGTCGCCGATTCGCGTTCGCATCAGCTGTGGGTGCCATTGCCATTCGGGACGCATTACAGCTGCGTGAATCTTCCCTTTTTCGTTTTTGTAATTTGGAGAGCCTTTTGCTCTGCCTTTTTAGTTATTTCCCCATTCTTATTATACATCGTGGGGTTCTTTCCTTTCCGCGTCCTTGGGTCCTAATACATATCATAACAGAAACATATTAGTTATTATAACATATCTGGTAAACAAAAAAAACTGCCAGGTGTGCACATATGTGTGGCACTCTGGCAAAAACAGGCTCTTCTCCCAAAAACTTAAAATCGACTTAAAGCTTAAAAAAATCTAAAAATCTAAGTAGAGAATAGGAGCTTTACAAAACTGAACTAATGTTAGAATCTCATGAAAGCTGTCCAATGTATGACTTATTAAGTCAAGGGGCGGCTTTTTGCTCCAATGGGATGGGATCAATGGCGAACTGGGTCAATTTCCTTTGCTTTTCATTGTCCTTGGGCCTTTTTTTTAAATACTTCTCAAAATCATGTTTTAAAGCAAACTTTTAGTTGGAATATAAATCTAATTTTGGAAAAGTAAAAGTTAAGTGTCTTTTTTATTTATTAAATGAATGGCGGGAACACAACTTTCACTGTATCCAAACAAATGGCACTTTTAAAAATTCAGTTCTTGACTTGAAAACCATGATGCAAAATAGCTACAAGAGCAGAAGACCACAAAATGATTCCTCCCTTGTCAGCTACAAAAGTAATCTAAGTTATGATGAAAAAGGAACAAAAAATCACAGCTTTGACTGATGTACGGTTTCATATTTGGCTGGTTATGAAATCTCTGTGCGTCAAAAAGAAAAAACACTGCCAATCCAGCACTACTTAGGGACTGACTAGGCACTTGCCATTTGGCGAGGCTTGGGAACAAGGTTTTGCATTTTTCTGCATTTTCTGTTAAATTGACTTAACCAGTTCACTAGGGCCAACAGGCACCATTCAGTAATCTGATCATTGACCCAACAAGGCAAGCAAACAAATGGATTTAACTAATTGTCAGCCAGTAGAGAAACACAGTACACCAATACAGCTGTAGAGTAATTACAGTAGAGAATTGACAGGGTATCGAAAGGTACAGCAACTTCCTCTGGCTAAGCGATGTCAACCCTCGATTGTCAATAGTTATAGACTTCCTCAGATGTAACAATGCAAAATGGACAATTGACTAATTTGACTGCAGTCAGGTTAAGCGACCTCATTGTATTTGAAGAACTATGTGTGAGGAAGGAAAAACTAAGGCAAGTACACATCAAAGTAGTGATTTTTTTACTGGCTGAAGTAAAATTGAAGGCGAATATTCAGGACACATGCCAGGGGGTTAGGGTTAGGCTCTGTGCCTAAGTTAATATTGCTCTTAAACATACAATAAAGAAAAGCATGTTGCAGAAAGTAAGTACTAAATGTCCCTTAAGTAATCCCTTAAAAACTGTTAAGTGTTGCATAAAGCTCCTTAATGGTAAAATCCCTAAGAATTGATTAAAAGATGCAAAATCTCAAAAGACTACAATATGGCTTGGTTTTTAGAGGGTTTTATGAGATGAAGTTTTTTAAGTTTTTCTAGAAAAAATCCTCCAGACAATCAGAGTGATGAACATTCATTAAGAAAGTACCGTTTTGACTGTCTGACAATTTATGTAATCACTAAAAATGACCTCAAGCACCCAACATGGTGTAACAATGAACTGTTTTTAACATTTTACAGCTTTTGATAGCATTGCACTTTTTGCAGCTGGAATATTCCAGTCTGACATGGGAGTTGTTTTCCATGTACACAAATATTCAGTATTTTCAAGCTGCTCACTGAATGGCAGACGCCCTTTGCTGATGACTGAATAAAACAGTTCTGACAAGAGCAAGGTGTCATACAAACATTACGAGCTCTTATAAGATCTTATTATAAGCTCTTCTGAAAACTATTTTTAGTAACGCTGTCTTTCTATGTGTTTTTGATGGAACACACATTTCTTCGCTATTGAGCCACTGTCCTGACAACTTTTCAACAACAAAACCTTATTCACTGCAGTAAATTCCTTGGTGTTTTCCCTACTTAAGTGAAACATCTAAGCAAGTTAATGTAGCACAAAAAAGTAATTTCCTTAGGTATTGGTAATTTTGCCTTGGAATTTTTATCCAGGCATTAAAAGTTTGACCAGAAACTGCCACTGTTGGGTCCTTGACCAAGCCTGTTAACCCCCAATTGCTTGGGTTGTAAGATTGTAACAGTTGTAAGTTGCCTTGGGTAAGAGCATGTGTAATAAGTGGAAATGCAATGCAAAGAAAGAAACATGAGGAACCAAAAATGTTCAGCTATCAAAACTGTGCAACAACAGATGAGCTACTCTCTCTGACTTTACATCTAGGATTTGACACAATGCAGTAGATGTGTCTGATAGCATGCATAGTGAGTGAACTTCCACTGCAGTGCCATTGCAGTGCTGCGATCCACCAATCAACTTCATCTGTTCTGGTCCTGTGCTGGTGATGACCATTAGAAAACAGAATAAAGGGTATGGACAAAGTATGCTGAGAAACTATGGACTACAGTCTGTAATTGTAGAACTACAAAGTTAATCTATATGGTAATCAGATATGCTAAAATGATCAATAAGTGTAGAAACAAGGAGGTTTCCTAATAAAGTGAGCGGTGAATGTAATGGACAATAAAAAGAAATGCCTTAAAAGAGAACAGGAATCTCCCAAAACCCAGCCTCCATCTGTTAGACTGCATCATTTCGAAGGACATTCTAGCACAGTCAGTCACACACAAACAGACTGGGCAACAGTTTCTGCCCCAGAGCTGTTAGGCTGTCCTCTCCCACATACATGCTGGACATTAAAGCACAGACTGTCGCAGGGCTGTTATTCATGCAACACCAGCAGGAGCATGAATATTCGAGAGCCTACCCTTTTTAAAGCAATAACGTGCTCTGGTGGGAGTGTACGTTTTCTAATATGCTTCAATACGCAGTCATTTTAATTATGCTTTTGTCACACAAGGAGGTGCGGAGGCAGGATGTAAACACAAGTGCTTTCAGAAGATAACAGTGCAACACACAACAAAAGACAAGCAAAACTACCAGGATAAACAGAAGTGCACGTAAGAAGTTATGTACAGGCATGCGAGGGTGAGCAGGATAGCAGATAGGCGGGCATAGGATAGGAACAGTGGACAGAGAACTGAAAAACAACAACGTGATAAAAATGGAAAACACACAAATGCTACAAAGGTGAATAAAGTGGCAGAGTCAGAGAGCCCACACAGAAACACCAAATACTGTTTGCTCAACGTCTATCAATTACCAATTATAGTAGGTACATAACATCTGTATATATATATTATAACATCTGTATATATATATGGTAATTAATATATATTAATTACCATATATATTTATTTGTTTGTTTCTGTAAGGATCACTCATATACTTTTCATTCCTTTTCATATATATATATATATATATATATATATATATATGAAAAGGAATGAAAAGTATATATATATATATATATATATGAAAAGGAATGAAAAGTATATGAGTGATCCCTTACAGAAACAAACGTCTTTGTCTTGAAAGAAAAAAAATACACGGACTTCTATTATTTCATTATAATTTTCAGTAGTATTTTACATTTAAATTCGCAGTGATCATTTAGGAAAGCAGCAGTGTAATTTGATCAGAAGTGTCTTCTATAGATGCAGAAGAAACAAATTTGCTTATAGTGCTCTTTATTAAGTGCTTTGCACATTTATGCAGCACTTATCAGAAACACAGAAGGAAGCCATATTTAAAAGCACCATCTCCCTCATGCTAGACACTTTTCCATCCCCAAACACTGCCCTTTAGGAATCCCTTTCTCCTACGCAATGTTCCGTAATCACTGATGTAGCCTCATAGCACTTCATTAGTCAAATACAGGCCCAAAGAGATATAAATATTTATGGGTAAGTCAGTTATGACCTGGCTCCCGTTCCTGCACTAATATGGCACATCTGTTTTGTGCTATCAGCGCACAGGCAGGCCAGTATCTCTGAAGGGTTTGAACGCAGATTCATTTCTGGGAAGTCTTTACTCGGAATTCTTTACATATGTATATATTAATTACCATATATATTTATTTATATAGTGGGATAGATCTTAGATCTCACTCTTCACTGTTACTCTCTCTCTCACTCTTTCTCTCTTCCTTATGTGTAGTATGTGTGCCGTGCACTTGCGTGTAGGTGGATGAATGTGCATGTTACGACGCAGTCTCACCTAAAATTACTTTATAACTAGAAGTGTAAAACACCTGCTGTTGTCTCTTAATGCTTTCCTTTACTAATTGATTGTATAATTAGTGTAGTGTAGCTTCTTAAGTACAGAAGAAAATTGGAAGGCGTCGGTAGAAGCAAACTGCTATTCAGACAGCCCAAGTATATTAGTTTTGTTACACTGATTAACACACACATCTTTGCATTGTTTAAAAAATGTTTAATTAATACTGTATACAGTAAATAATAACATATCCAATCGTAAACATGCTTAAAACACATTAAACTACAAATAGGCTGTATCATATACATAAAGCTTATTTTATAAGAGCGTACTGAATATTAGTTGTAATTATTTAAATAATTCATTGAAAGTAAAAACAAAAACAATTGTCACCAAAACAGCATTTTCACACAACACTTCCCTGTGTGCATTGCTCCTGTCACATGACTCCCTCCACACTTTGTTGACTTTCACATATAGGAGGGCTGCATGGTGGCTCGGTGGATAGTCCCGGGTTCAATGCGGGGTGAAGCGGAGTCATTTCAGTATGGAGTCTGATGCCCTCCCACAGTCCAAAGACATGTGCGTTAGTTTAAGTGAGTACTCTAAATTGGCATTGACTTGTGTGTGTATATAAATGAGTAGTCTTGAGATGAAATTGTGTATGGATGTAACTGAGATGGATGCCGCTAAGATGGCTACTGTGGACTGTGGTAGCCTAGAGGTTAAGGTACTGGACTCTGGACCAGAAGGTCCAGGGTGCAAATCCCACCTCTGCCAAGCTTGAGCAAGGCCCTTAACACACAATTGCTTGGATTGTAAGATTGTATCAGTTGTAAGTCGCTCTGGATAAGGCTGTCTGATAAATGCTGTAAATGTAAATGCAAATGTACTTATTCTGATAGCGACGTTAAAGAAGCCAAATAAAGAAACAAATGCATATAGGATGGGAGAATGTTGGAGATATTGCACTGTGTGGCATGCCCATGGACAAATTAAAATGCATAATTCAATTTTTGTTGAATGTGTATTTATGTCCATTCTCAGTCTGGCCATTGTAAAATGGGAATCACCCGTAGCACTTCCAACCTAACAGAAAGACTTTACACACTGAACAAAAACACAGTGAAATACAGTATAAATACATTTGTATTTTGCCTTGTTGTAACCCCGCAGTCTAGTGCCACTGTCACACGCTATTCGTTCACACAGCTTGCTCCGGCTTTCAGAAAAGCTACATGATCAATTATTAAAGTTTCTTCCATTTAATCCAGTCAAACCCTGTAGTTTCCTTTGCAAATCTGACTTGTGCTTGTATTTCAGGGATTTAAGTGTTGAACTTATACCATTAACAGATCAGTAGTTGATCCATATTATGATCTATTTATGACCCTGTGAAATGTGCGCAAATCTAGTTGCTTTCTCTGGATGCAGTAAAAGAAACATAACTGGGCATCAATTACATGGCCTTTAGGAATTTCAAGTTCACAAATCCATGAGGAAGTCAGGTCAGCCTCTGAACACAATATTATTTATTCATAACTTGTCATATGAGTCGACATAATATAAAGGATGAAACAAATGCTTTTACTGTATGCACTTTCTACTGTGGTTCTCTGATGTCATTGCATTTTTTAATTACTATTAATTATTTAATTGATTTATGAAACCTCAGGTGGTGCAGCAGTTCAACACGCTAGGCCACTATTGCAAGGACCCTGGTTTGAGTGCCAGTGGTGTCTACAGGGCAATTCAGAAATCACAAAGGCACGACTGTCTGAGGGAGGTGAACCTGGCTGGAGATCAGCTGTCCAGCTCCTCCCTGCCACAAATATGTAATCAGTCAGTCACATGGCGGCAGCTCTATGCATTAAGGCATGTAGACAAGATCAAGACGAACTGCTTATGTTCAAACCGATCATCCGAAAAGGCGATTTAAGTGACATGGCATGGTTGTTGGTGCCAGACGGCTTGTCTAAACATTTCAGAAACTGCTAATCGGCTGTGATTTTCACACACAGCCATATCTAAGGTTTACAGAGAATGCTCTGAAAAAAACCCAGAAATAAATCTAGTGAGGATAGTTCTTTGTCTTGCTCATGCCACATCATGTTTATTGTTCTAAAATTACAGTGTACCTATTTTGGCATGGATACTTCAAACAAGGTAACGAGTCATGTCACAAAGCTCAAATCATCTTAGACTGGTTTCTTGAAAATGACAATAAGTTGAGTAAACTCAAATGGCCTTCAGAGTGGCTAGATGTCAGTCCAATAGAGGACCTTTGGGATGTGACGGAACAGAAGATTCACATCATGGAAGTGCAGCTGATAAAACTGCAACAAGTTTGTGATTGTTTTAATGTCAATACAGACAATGCAGCCTACAAGCAAAACATAGCAGAAAGCATATCTGGTTTGGAAAATATGGTGAAAACGTAAAGAGCAAACAGTGGCTACTGATGCAATCAAGGGTGGCCTTTTTTAGCACAACAAAATATCAGAACACCCTGCACACCTCTCCAAAATTATTTTCCTCCCATTGCATTTCTGTGATCAGTAGCTTAAGTATTAGAGGATTAATTAAAGCATGAGAGATTTCTGCATTTTAGAAAATCAAATATGAGTAACATAACAAAATATTTTATGTGCTTTCATTAAATTTACATTATTTACTAATTGTTACGCACAATTTGTAAAGTCACTTTTTCTACTAAGTTAAAGTCAGATTTAATTCTATAGTGCTTGGTACAATGGAACATTATCTATAGTTAATATAATTATATATATAAAATATATAAAAAATATAATCTTCTAATATCTAAGGAAAGTCCCAAAATAAGCAAGCCTAGGGTGACTGTGAAAAAGAAAAACTCATCATAAACATTATAAACAAAAAACTTTTGTACCAAGACTCAAAAATATATGCGTCCTTCTTGCTCAGCTTAATTAACTGCTTCTTTAGCTTTACGTATTATTAATGGTTAATATAAATTAACATAAGCTATAATATATATATATATATATAAAGGTCGATAGAGGGAAATCTTGAAATGACCAAAAATCAGTTATATTATTATTTTATAACCAAACTCTAAAAATGTTAATAAATGTTAAAGCATGTTTAAGCAAATGATAGACGATAGACTTTAAATCATCACTTGTAAAGTATATTAAGCAGTATAGGTATATCAAAGCATATATATAAAATATGAATATATATATAACATATATATACATTTTATATACATATACATATATATAAAACCTGAATTCAAAACATCCACCTTACCGTGACATAAATACATGACACAGCCATTGTTGTTTTAATAAATGAAAGCCAACCCATGTGTCAAGAAACTGAAGGTTTCCTGCAATGTTGCCCACAGTAAGAAGGAAACCAGGATCTAAGCAGGACTAAAACAGAAGTGGTAAATCCAGATTATAAATTCTATTACATGACCTCCAAAGCTGTATGCTAAACACCTAAATAAGAAAAAAAACTGAAAAGTCATATGCAAACTAATTTCCAAATTCAATAACAAAACGGAAAATATATTAATGGTGGTTTACAGCAAAAAGATCAAACCCTCTTGTGTCATGAGATTCTTTGAGTGCTCAGACACTGATGTGATTGGATGCAGAAAATGACTAAAAACACAAGATCTCCAGAGAAAGTATCAAGAAGTAGCTTTGTTACAGACTGAATACCAAATGGTAAGCAAAACAAAAGAATGCGCCTCCGAGGGCAAGAAAAAAGAGAAACAAAACATCAACGGAGCCGACTAGAGCCATCGGATAGAGGGTAAAAATGAATAACGCCAACCATAGAACATGCTCTGGAAGTAAATAATACAAACCTGCATGTGATACAAAGGGAAAGAGAGAAGCAGCACGTATGCTAGTGTGAGAAGAAAACCTGCTAAACAGGGTCAGGGCAACAGAAGGTGATAAAATTAGGTGACAATTTTACGCACCAACTGAGATGACAAAGCTTCTCCTAAAGTCACTTTCGAAAGTGAGGAAATGTGCGACAGCCTTTACAGTCCTGCAGGGTACTGATCTTAGCTTAGGTACTAGACTGTGGATAAAAAGGTTCAAATCCCACTTCTGCCAATCTGCCACCGCTGGGTTCTTGAACAAGGCCCTTAACCTACAACTGGTTGTATCAGTTGACTCTCTGAATAAGGATCTAATACATTAAATTAGTTATTTTCATGCAAATAATAAGTTGTGAGGTGTTCATTTTTTTTCAATGTTGTGGTCTGAGTTGTCATCTCTCTCTCTTTCTCTCTCTCTTTCTCTCTCTCTGCCTCTCTCTCTCTCTCTCTCTCTCTCTCTCAAATATATTTATTATATTTGGATATTTATTATTATTTTCTTCTAGGTTGACTGATATGTGCCCAAAAAGTAAAGTATGAATTTGAAACATTTTGGGGTTAGACTAGATAAAACTGTCTTTTACAAAGCATGTACTGAAGTTTGTCACTATAGTTAAATGTAGCATTGTTGTAAGTCAATCTGGCTTTAACCTGACAAAAGAAAGCTGTGGTTTAAATATCATTGACCACAGAGCTACTGTTGAAATTCCAGGCAAGCAGGGAGGAAACATCACCATATTAAGGGGCTATTTCAGAGTACAGGTAACTCTGGATAACTCATATATTATATCGCCATTGCAACATTACCTTTTTGCATTCTATTCGAACTGTAGAGCAGCACGGTGGCTCGGTGGATAGCACCGCTGACTCACAGCAAGAAGGTCCCGGGTTCAATCCCAAGGTGGAGCGGCCTGGGTCCTTTTTGTCTGGAGTCTGTATGTCCTCCCTGTATCTGCGTTGGTTTACTCCAGGTGATCCGGTTTCCTCCCACAGTCCAAAGACATGTATGGTTGATTGATTACTCTTAATTGTCATTGACTTGTGTGTGTGTGCATATATGTGACTAGTGTTAGATGTGTGTGTCGCTGAGATGAACATTGTTAAAGAAGCCAAACAAACAAGCTTTAAACTGCATTTGCTTTTGTACTAAAGTGGAGTGTCGTAAAAAAGTCTTAAATGAATGAATGTGAAATCTGTTCAGTCTCTTGCACTCAGTCACCTGCATATAGTAATTTTACAGTGCATTTTGACAACACTGACATCTTCACTTACATATTTACTTACCTTTGGGACATATTTTAAGGATTTTAAGCAAGTGATTGACTTTTGCTGGTGATCCATTGTTTGGTGCTGTAACTGGTGCAAATATTCATGATGATTTAAGTCAAATTGTTAATTTTTGTTAATTTGCTATGTTAAATTGTTAACATAGATTGACGAGGTGAACTACAAGTGTTGATTGCACCATTGCGAAACTACATTTTTGGCCAGTCTGCTTTTTCCTTTTGCGCATCAAAGGATTGGAACTCTATTCCAACTGATTAAAGAGGGCTAACTGTTGATTTATTTTACCAAAAATGTTTATATGGAAACACGAATTTGTTTGCATAACATTTAATCAAGTCATATGTGTCGTGTTTTATTAACTTAGATGCACAAGAGAGAAAACATTACGGCCACCTTCATGCCAAAAGGTATAGACATGGTACGACACAGTTGTGACACAGACTCAGGTACGAACTGTGTCATTGCAAAACTGACCAAGTGACATTTCCCACTGACATCTGAGCAATGGTTTTAAATTAAATTATATAGTTGTAAAGATACAAAGTGGATTCCAAAAAAGTTGGGACACCAAACAAATTGTGAATCAAAACTAAATGCAATTATGTGGAGGTGGCAAATGTCAATATTTTATTTGTAATAGAACATAGATGACAGATCAAAGGTTTAATCTGAGTAAATGTAACATTTTAAAGGAAAAATATGCTTAAAAATTTTACAGTGTCAACATATCCCAAAAAAGTTGGAACAAGTAGCAATAAGTGGCTGGAAAAAGGAAATTGAGCATATAACGAACAGCTGGAAGACCAATTAACACTAATTAG
>JAUZSU010002011.1:0-11529 GCA_034780255.1 Parotocinclus maculicauda
GCGCCGCTTTACCTATGCAGACCTCTGTCCCAACTACACCATCAACTACAGAGTGGAACAAAATACAGGTACACAGAACACATGTAATAACCACAGCCACAGGTGACAGAATGCCTGATACGCCTGAGAAATGTGGATTAAAAAACGGTGAACTTTTAATGAAGGTTAAACGTTTTATTTGAATGCCGCCTTCAATAATATGTCCACAAAACATTTTTGAATACTCTTTACCCATTGTTCCTAGTGGTGGCTGTATGTCTTTTGTACACATTTAAGCACCATGGTCAAATGGTCATGGTTATGTTTTATTCATTTTGAAATGAAAATAATTAAAACTATCACTACAGGGATCAAACTCAAATAGTATCTATTTGTTCAGATTGAAATGAAACATTAACAAGTCCATTACTTTTACAAGACTTAAGAACCTTGACACCACCAGACACCTTTAAAACGCACTGGAATGCCAAAAATGAGCAGGGGCTTATTGTCTATCACCAGAAGCCGTTTTCACAGTCACGTCCCAAAATCTAGAACCCTTTTACAAGAACGAAGACTGTTGTAGCAGCAAAGGTGAATCGTAAACTCTGGACTGATCCCCATGAAATGGATGTAATGTTTGGGGGTTCTCCAAACTTTTGTCTATAGCATGTTAGTATTGGTATTGGAGTATTGGTAAGTTAAAGGTGCAATACTATAGGTAGTGTAGGTAATATATTGAATATACAGTATCTTAGTGTGGTGGTTAATAATGCAGTAACGGACAGCATGAGAGCAGTATGTCTTTCCATAAGTCATTCTCTATGTAAATCAGCTTGTCTTCACTGGTTATTATGGTGTCTACGTGCAATGTATGTCACAGAGTTTTAGTTCACACAGAGTTGTTAGGAAACTGTGCTTCAACATGAAGAAAAAAGAGCTGTTTCTTACCCAGGAGTTGAGGGCATAAATGGTACACTGAGATTAGCTGAAAACTGGCTGAGACTGAAGAAGTCACTTAGAAGAATAACAAAATGTTTCTTCAATGAAAAATCTTGTGTTCAGATTATTCAACTTTTTGGGATTCATTTACCTGGATTTTTGGGCATGCATCAGGACATTTTGCTCAGTTGATTTTGGGTTTCTCGTGTATAGGTGCTGGATGTGTCGCATATCATTTTCTAAGATTGTTCACTGGAAACATTTTTTTTATTTAGCAACACCAAAATATTCACTTTTATATGTACACAAAGTGCATTTTTTGTGCATGTACACTAGTTGTATGTTATTTTCTGAACTGGGGACTGAGCACTTACTGTCTGTGTAAATTGTAAATACTTAATCTACCTTAAGTAATTGGCATCATTGTGTTTTCAGTGGATTGCACTTTTGTAAGTTTTGTAAATCATGATACAAACATCTGTTAAATTAGCTAATGTAAATGGAACTGCAGCTGTATTGTATGGTGTTAAAATGTCACAAAATTAAACTAACTGAGAGTTTTGTATTGTGGTTTTAAGATCAATCCGTACTGCTACCACTGTTTACCCTATGGGAAATCCCAAAACACCAGAGCTCAATAATTAGAATAGGTGTCCACAAATTTTTATCTATATAATTAATGCCTCAATATAAGAAAATAGATTTTGCTTCATGATGTGATGTTCACCTCCGCCTCATCTGTTATGTCCTTATGTTGCATATAGAGTCTCAAGTGCCATTTGAGGTCAATGGCTCCACCTCAGAGCTTGTTGTCACAAAGCCTTTGGACCGTGAGGAGAAGGAGGTCTACCGCCTAATGATTACATGTCTGGTGCAGAAAGAGGAGACTCTGCACACACTGGTCACTCCTCTGCACATCAATATATATGATGAGGATGACAGTGCACCCTATATCAATGGCACAGACACAGAGGATGTGCTTATAGAATTCAATCGTAGTGAGGTGAGGGGCTGTTATTCCTTAAATTCAGCATTTGGTGTTGGAAGTTGTTTGTGTAATTCTGTGAATAAAATTAAAACAATAATAAAGAATGCCTTGATTAATAAACATACAACCACAATTTCAATGAAGTTTGGACGTTGTGTAAAACATAAATAAAAACAGAATCTGATGATTTGCAAATCCTTTTCAACCCATATTGAATGAAAGACAAAGACAAGATATTTAAACATTTTTTTGCAAATATTAACACATTTTAAATTTTATGCCTGCAACATGTTCCAAATAAGTTGGGACAGGGGCATGTTTACCACTGTTACACATCACCTTTCCTCAGTAAGCACTCAATAAGCATTTGGGAACTGAGGATACTAACTGTTGAATCTTTGTAAGTGGAATTCCTTACTATTTTTGTTTGACTTCAGTTGCTCAACAGTCTGGGGTCTCTGTTGTCAAATTTTGTGCTACATAATGTGTCACACATTTTCAATGGAAGACAGATCTGGACTGCAGGCAACCCAGTCTAGTACCCGTAACTTTTTTACAAGAAAGCCATGTTGTTGTAACGTGTGCAGAACATGGCTTGGCATTGTCTTGCCTAGATAAACAGGGACGTCCCTAAAAAAGATGTTGCTTGGGTGGCAGCATATGTTGCTCCAAAACCTGTACGTACCTTTCAGCATTAATAGTGCCTTCACAGATGGGCAAGTTACTCATGACATGGGCACTAATACACCCCCATACCATCAGAGATGTTGGCTTTTGAACTTGGCTTTTGCTCATAACAATCCAGACAGTCCTTTGCCTCTTTGGCCCAGAAGACACTATGTCCATGATTTCCAAAAAAATTGGAAATCTGGACTCGTCCAGACCACAGGACTCTTTTCCATTTTGTGTTAGTCCATCTCAGATGAGGTCAGGCCAAGAGAAGCCTGTGGCGTTTTTGGGTGTTGTTAATATATGACTTTATATTTGCATGGTAGAGTTTTAACTTGCACTTGTAGATGGAGAGATGAACTGTGTTCACTGACACTGGTTTTCTGAAAATGTCCTGGGCCCATGTGGTAATATCCATTATTGAATGATATCGGTTTTTAATGCAGTGCCGCCTGAGCGATCGAAGGTCCTGGACATTCAATGTTGGTTTTCAGCCTTGCCCCTTACTTGCAGAGATTTCTCCAGATTATCTGAATGTTTTGATGATATTATGCACTGTAGTTGATGAAATCCCTAAATTCCTTGCAATTGAACAATGAGAAACGTTGTTCGTAAACTGTTGGACTATTTTCTCACGCAGTTGTTTACAAAGTGGTGAACCTCACCCCCCCCCTTGCTTGTAAATAACTGAGGCTTAACCAGTTCACATGTGGAATGTTCCAGACAGGTGTTTTTTGAGCATTCCTTAACTTTCCCAGTCTTTTGTTGCCGTGTTACAGCCATCAAATTCCAAATTAGTAAATATTTGCAAAAAATAATAAAAAATTATTCATTTGAACTTTAAATATCTTGTCTTTGTAGTGTTTTTATTTCTTTTTTACACAGCATCCCAACTTCATTGGAAATATGGTTGTATATAGAGTTTACTTTTACTGCCAAGTGTCATAATTCCAACCTAAAACTTTAAAACTTGTTACTTTATCTTCGCAGGGCACAGTATTTGGCAATCTGCTTGTTTACGACAGAGACACAACTCCTACTTATCCCAAATATCAGAAACAGAATAAGTTTCTCGGTACTATCATTACAAACGACACTTGGATCACAGAGACATTTTCCGTTCAACACAAGTTCAGAGAAGAGAAGGCCATCTTCGAAAATATTCGAGGGACAGTCTACGAATACAGTAAGGGTGGTAAATCAGAGTATTTGCTCTAGTCAGTGCAGCGGTTAGTGCTGCTGCCTCATGGCTCGTTATCTCTATGTCCATACGTGTTTGGTCCAGGCTGGGTGAACTGGCAGTGCCGCAGGTGATTTAATATGTGCATGTGCATGTTTCATGCAAGGGACTGGCATCTGTATAGGCTGGTTCACACCTTGTGCCTTGTGATGCCGGTTAGACCCCGGCCCCCTACAACCTTGAAATGGATTAAGCGTGTTTGAAAAAGTGAGTGAGTGACTGAACATTATTTGTTTTTTTGTACAGAGTTGGCTCTGAACAAGAATGTGTCGGTGGATGAAAAACGTTCTTTTCAGTTTGACTACCTGGTCAATGACACAACGTTTCCAGGTCCTAGAGGAACTGTCATGCTGCATTTCAATGTAACAATTGTGCCAGTTACTATTAGCTTCAGCAACACCACCTACATCTTTGCACTCGCTCGGAAATCCATGACCTATTCCCAGGTGCTTGGACAAAGTAATATTTCCTGTTTGTAAAATGTATGTAACATATTGTAGTCTGAAATATTTAAGGGTTATATAGGTGCTCTAAGTGCATCAGATATTCTGTGTATGTTGTAGTGTATGTATTATGTTGTTATCTATCCATTGAATGTATTGCTCATAAAAATATGACTCGTTCTAACATGGTTGTTCTATTTTAGATTGGAAAAGTATGTGTGGACAATTGCCTCAAGTTCAAGGGCATTGATATTGCATACCGTTTGGAGATTGCCGACCAGAACATCTCCAGCAATCTTCAGTCCTGTTACTTGGCAGTTAGTGTAGTACGTAGCCTGGAGGACATGTCTGGCGTTCTCTATCTGAACAGCACAGAACCTCTCTACAAGCCTGAGTGTCAGGAGCTACAGTATGTACTTGTCGCTGAGGAGCAGCAGAAGCAGCTTCAGACGAAAACACAGTTGCTCATAATTTTTGAAGGGGAAGGTAAGCTTTCTTCAGAGGACTGCAAAAATTATTATTGACAAGTTAGTTAATTATACCTGTTTTCTGCATGATCACTAGGAGTATATGTTGTAGACTTGTTTAGATTAATGTTTTATATACTGTATATTCTGTTTGGTGGTGATTTTGAGACTTTGAACATGGCATGGTTGACGCTATGTTAGTATTGATCAAAGTCTGAGGAATGTTTCCAGCACCCTGGTGAATCTATGCCATGAAGATTTAACGCAGCTCTGAAAGCAAAATGGGCTCAAAAGTGGTACTAGCAAGTGTGAATATACAGTATATAGGAGCTGCTAATGTGTGAGTTTAGTGCAATAGCCCCCTGGGCTTGGCTCACTGTGTATGTATATGAGACTCAATGTGGCTGTTTTGCAGCTGAAGTTTCGAGAGTTGGTGACAAGCATTCACTGGCATGTGCAGAGAAGAAACAGCGCTCAGAGTGTGAGACATTCAGAGGCTTGGGAACTCCCAATGGAAGATGTCAGTGGAGACAAGGCACAGAAAAAGGTGACAGCAACAGCAGTTTTTACATTATTCAATGTATTAATATTTGCTTAATTTGACTATGAATACAAACTTAACTATTTCAGTTAACATCTAGGCCACCCAAGGAGGATGGGTCCCCTTTTGGTCCGTCCAAGGTTTCTTCCTTCTATATTCAGAGAGTTTTTCCTTGCTGTCGCTATTGGCTTGCTCTATTTGGGATTGGCCTTTTAAGATAATATAATATTGTAAAGCTGCTTTGAGACAGTGCTCCATTTTAAAAAGTGCTATATAAATAAATTTGACTTTGAATGATTTTGACTTTGATACACCAATCTGATTTTCAGTTCTTAATTCGATTACAATATTAAAGCTCTGACTAATAGTTTGTGTGCCATACAATGAATTGGTACACTGCGTGTCATGAAATGCACATGATGTGTCATAAAAAACATTGTATTAAATTTGCAAGCATATTCATTTATAGAAGCATTTTCACAGATGTCTCAGATGTTTGGTTCCCACTAGATATTTTGCATCCCACATTATATTTTCTAAGAATAATATGCACTATGTAAGCTTATATTATACTTTTCCTGTCATTTTGTATTTTGGAATGTTGTATGTCTAAAACATGGGTATTAGTATATATTGTGTTCCCCTTATTGCTGCTACAACAGCCTTTATTTGTCTGAGAGTAAAGACAAAGACTTTCCACTACATTTTGGAACATAACTGAGGTTAGACACTGATGTTTGACAGTAGGCCCTGCTGTTGGCATTTGAGTTCATCACAAAGGTATCAGATGGAGTTGCATTCAGATCTATGAAAGTCAGCTAAGTTCTCCATAAAAAGTTGGCAAACTAATTCTATGTTTTAAGAGGGCAGGGCTAAAAGTTGACAGAGTGACTTTAGAGATGAAACATATGAAAGTTTCATACTGTAGTCACTGAAATGTTCAGTAAAACTCATTGTAGTGCCACAGAGTCTACAGAGATTTAGCACCTGTATGCTTTATATTAGAAACCTGTTAACACTGAGTATGGCTAAAGAATCAGAGATCACTAATTAGAAGGTCCACAATCTTTGCCAGTATTTGATCACCTATGTTAATGCAAATTTAAATATAGTTTATCATATGTCATAATATGCTGTTTACACTAAAGGTCCGCATTTCTCTACAGTGATATCAAAAAATTACTCCACGTGTTCTCCAGACCTGCGCACATGCCCTGATGGCTACTGTGATGTGATTGAAAGCAAAAATATGTCCATATGTCCTCAGGATTGCACCCGTGAGCAAATTTGCATTCTTACTTGCATTCATTTATTCATTCAGTCACTGTAAAGGACACATCCAGTCCATTTGTCTCCTGTCTAGGTGAGCCAATTATTGGTGGCCATGAGAAAGGCATTATGTTTGGCATTATAGCGGGGCATGGAACCTGCTACTGCTATACGGAGAAGTGCTTTTGTGAACAGGAAGATATGGAAGGTGAGCTCATTAGTTGCCTTTTCTATGAAAATGTAACATATTTCAACTAGCACGTTGAAATTAAAGCTCTATAATACACCTAATTTTGTACAGTCATTAAGAGTTATAGTTTTGTGATTGCATTTACTTCTACAAAGCATTGTAACCATTATCTTTCTTTATCTATGCTAATCTTCGCCTAACCTTATTATTGTTGGTTTTCTCTAATTCAGAGCCAATATGCAATGATATGTGTAAGACGTCCATCGCAACTGCAGTCCTTCTCTCTTTTGTCGTCTCCATCCTCCTCTCCTCGTACTTTATCCATCGCTATCACAAGAAAACACCTAAACCGCCCATTGCTACAGCTGAGATGACTTTCCGCAAACATTCTCCACGCTGTCCTAGTAGGACCTCTGCCAACAATGTTCGCAGAGTTTCTCTGGATTCCATGGAGAACCAGGCTGCCATAGACACCTTCAAAATACCTGTAAGTCCTGAGTCTGAGTCAGTCATGTTTTGTCAATATAGTTTTTAGTTTTTATATTGTACAACGTACTGAAATCTGATTTAGTAGGAATTAATTGTTTACAAAACAGCCATAATTTCACAGTAAACAGTGAAGTCTTGATTGGATTTTTCAAACAGGAGGATCCAAAGTGGGAATTCCCAAGAAAAAACCTTGTTCTGGGCAAAACACTTGGAGAAGGAGAGTTTGGGAAGGTTGTGAAAGCAACAGCAGTGCAGCTTAAAGGAAAAGCGGGATTCACTACAGTGGCTGTTAAAATGTTGAAAGGTGAGACTAAGTTAATAAACACATACAACTTTGGCTACTATAACTAAGGTAAAAGGAGAAAACCCTGTGTAGTTCAGAAAATGCACAAAATTTAGAATACCATAAACCATTAAAAAATATTGTACCCAGTAGGTGCTTGTATGGTCTCAGGATAGTATTTAAGGCCCAGTGTCCTTAAATACGCTGATTTGTTTTTAATACCATTTATTCGCCCTCAAGCACAATACTTGTAAGAATGAAGTACTAATACAGAGCTAATTGAATCGCAGGCTTAGGTCTGCGTGATCTGATGGTGGGAATGGGTTACCTAATTATAAATAATGGGACTGTAGAGGCACAGCTGTTAATATAATGGAGTATTGACCACAAAGTCCATGGTTTAAGTCCCAGTAATACAAAGCCATAACTTTTGGAGCCATTAGCATAGCTCTTAACCCACAGTTTCTTGGCTAATATGCTGTAAGAATGTAACAGTAGTAAGTCACTCTAGGTGAGAGTAACTGGAAAAAGATGTATATGCAAATGTAAATGTAACCTATATATCAGAATAAACTGATTGTATACATATATACCATATCTGTCTTGTTTTTAACAGAAAATGCATCTCACAGTGAACTTAGAGACCTGCTGTCAGAATTCACCTTACTTAAGCAGGTCAATCATCCCCATGTCATAAAGATGTATGGAGCATGTAGCCAGGATGGTAAGAACAGTTTAATTGTTCATGTTAATGCGTTTTCAGCATGTAGTCTTAAGGGTAAGGGTATTGGCAGAATGTTTCAAAGTTTGACTATTTAAAAACAGTATTATTAATTATTTAATATTCATTATAAAGCATAAATTTATAAAGAATATTGACATTATTGTAATCTGTCCAGGTCCACTTCATCTAATTGTTGAATATGCCAAATATGGTTCACTGCGAAACTTCCTGAGAGAGAGTAGAAAAGTGGGGCCCAGCATTATGGGTAATGATGCCAACCGGAACTCCAGCTACCTGGAAAACCCAGATGAAAGAGCTCTGACTATGGGCGACCTCATTTCATTTGCGTGGCAGATATCCAGAGGAATGCAGTACCTAGCTGAAATGAAGGTACGTTTAGACTTTTAGTCAGATTAGTTAACTTTTAGTCAGATTAGTTGAACTATAGTGTATTTGTACGTAAAGAGTATGTTATGCACACACTGTACTCTGTGTTTCTTTGGAACTCAAGTATGTGCATAGTATTTGTGATTATGTTTGTATTTTCAAGCTTGTTCATAGAGATCTTGCAGCAAGGAATGTTCTCGTGGCAGAGGGACGAAAGATGAAGATATCAGACTTTGGATTGTCTCGGGATGTCTATGAGGAAGATTCCTATGTCAAGAGGAGCAAGGTAAAGCTCTAAACGGTTTGCAATATATTTTTATAAGTTATTTATAATAAGTGTTTGTGGTCTTGTGGACATTTTTAATCTTTACAAAGTAACAAATTACAAGGTAATCACGCAATAATGTTTTGTGTCAGATAAATGGTTATGGTGTTATTAAGGTATAATGGTATTTGCATCACTTATTGTATTGTCACTTTTCAGGGTCGTATTCCTGTCAAATGGATGGCCATTGAGTCCTTGTTTGACCATATATACACCACACAAAGTGATGTGTAAGTTCGTGTCTACATAAACAACATATGCCTAATTACTGGTAATGTGTCTGGTTATAACAATTGTAAACATTTTCTTTTTTATTTTAGCTGGTCTTTTGGTGTGCTTTTATGGGAAATTGTGACTCTGGGTGGAAACCCATACCCAGGCATTGCTCCTGAGCGGCTCTTTAACCTACTCAAGACAGGATACAGGATGGAGAAGCCAGAAAACTGCACTGAAGAAATGTGTGTTTATTTGCACTGCATGCTGGAACCCACAAAATCTACATTTACTATATTTAGTCAAGTGAAAAACACAAAATAACTGTCAGCAGATTTTTTGCGCTTTATATAAAGACAAAATGCACACTGCGAAATTATGATTAAAAGACTTTATGGGAGTTTTTACAATGGATTTATGCATATAAATCAGCTCCAGAATTACTGACCTCCCCGATCAGAGGGTTTAAATATATCTAATCATTAAATTTATGTATAAGACTAATCTCACACAAAATATTTGCAAAATCTGACCTTTCGTTGACCTTTAAATGAATTTATTCAAAGACATGTCATACTTATTAGCACCTTTAGAAATACAATCCCCACAGAAAAGCATAATCAGAAAAGCAAATGAAAAGTTAAAGAAAGTTGTTCAATTACACAAACTCAATTATGGTGATTGAGTAGCAAGTGACATATTTGACTGTTCACTAGAATGTATGGTCACCCAAACCTGTCAAAACACTCTGACAGTGATGGGGCATGGTATTATTTGAGCAGTGTATTAATAAATAATGTGTAACTATTTACGTTTTTCTATTTTAAATGGATCTGAGAAGTTGATTAGAAACGCATCCATATTTCACTGGGTTATATGCTGACGTGATCGGTTAAATAAAAATAATAATTTAAATGGTAAGATACTGGACTGTGAACCAGAAGGTTCCGGGTTCAAATTCTACCACTGCCACAGTTGATTCCATGAGCAAGGCACTTAACCCACCATTGCTTAGATTGTAAGATTGTATCAATTATTAGTAATTATGGATAAGTGTGTCTACTCAATGACTTGATGAGGTAATTTGCTAAATGATGAGGAATGTTAGAAAAACACAGTTTTTCTTTAGAATCACAGTTTAAGATTTGCAGACGATGCTAGGATTTTGCGTTCAGTAGGTCTCCAAATCTACACTTAGATACCACCCTTAAGCTTACAAAGAGCTTGGTAGGTCTTTCAGAAAAAAGTCCTGCCTTTTATCTAACCCCATCTGTAAGTTTCCTGGAGTCTGCTAGATGCCAGAGGAACCATCTGGAGCAATGTTCTTTAATTACACAAAAAATAAAGTAAACAAGGTTTGTTTGGCATGAAGGATGCGATGCAGCAAGACCTTATATTTTATGGGACAGTATTCTTGGAGAATAATGTGTCTGATCATCTTTCATGAACAGGTATAGTTTGATGCTCCGCTGCTGGAAACAAGAACCAAATAAGAGACCTCCCTTCAGTGAGATCAGCAAAGAGCTGGAGAAGATGATGGTGAAAAGCCGAGTAAGAATAAAGAGAAAAGATTTTCCTTTTGCCTTCTTTTTGCCATTTTGCCTTGCCTAAGGCACTTGCATTTCTTTACTGCTGACAAACCGTGTGTGAGTTTAGGGGTGAGTTAGTAAATTACCTCAGGAAATCTGTTTAACCTTGTAATTACACAAGTTAAGAATTCACAAATATTTTATCAATGAGATTGTCAACATCTGTTGCTCTAAAAGACAAATCCAAAATTTTAATGTGATGTATTTTGCAAAATAAGTGTTATAATATATATGTACAGTGAAGGAAATAATTATTTGATCCCTTGCTGATTTTGTAAGTTTGCCTACTTACAAAGCTATGAAAAGTCTATCATTTTAAGGGTAGGTTTAACAGTGAGAGATAGAATATCTAAAAAAAATCCTGAAAATTACATTGTATAAAATACATAAATATAATTGCATTTTGCACAGAGAAATAAGTATTTGATCCCCTACCAAACATTAAGAGTTCTAGCTCCTACAGACCAGTTAGATGCTCCTAATCAACTCGTTACCTGCATTAAAGACAGCTGTCTTAATTTGTCATCTGTATAAAAGACACCTGTCCACAGACCCAATTAATCAGTCAGACTCTAACCTCTCCAACATGGTCAAGACCAAAGAGCTTTCTAAGGATGTCAGGGACAAGATCATAGACCTGCACAAGGCTGGAATGGGCTACAAACCCATAAGTAAGATGCTGGGTGAGAAAAAGACAACTGTTGGTGCCATTGTAAGAAAATGGAAGTAATACAAAATGACTGTCAATTAGCTTCTGGGGTTCCATGCAAAATCTCACCTTGTGGTGTATC
>JAUZSU010002022.1:0-11528 GCA_034780255.1 Parotocinclus maculicauda
TCTCTCTGCCTGATAAAGGATTTACAATTGGATCTTTTATTTCAACCCACTTTTTAAAAACGTCTTGTGCAACCAGATCTCCTGGGTCCATCTAGTCAGTACAAGTTCAAGTTTTGCACTTTTAAAGCTCATACTCATAACTGTAGAGTCGTGCACGACTATAAAGGGGGCCGACACTGATAGTTCCACAAAGTCCACGGAGCCTTGACGTTCCTTCAGGAGTTGTTTGTGGCGCGGCAGTTCGCAGGGGTGGTTTAAAGTGGAAGTTCAAAGAGCCTGCGTCCAAATATCGAGAGGAATTTGAGGGAGAACTTTGTCTTTAGTAGTGATCTGACAAGTTCTTCCTGTTTATAAACGTGCCAAGGTTTATCACAATTCTCCGATCTTGCCAGTCGATACAATTAAGTTATAAAAAGAAAATGTAGTGCCACGGCACCGCTCTGCCTCTCTCGTCCTTTCTCAGCCTCTCGCCCCAGCCTAACGCCACCCCACCCCACCCCACCCCACCCAACCCTTTTGCTCTCAAAAGAAATAGCAGTGCTGAAAAGTCATTTTGCACCCATGCCAGATGCTGTTTCAGTTCTCCGTCCAGAAGAGATGTTTCGAGCCGATAAGCACAGTAGCAATATTTTGCAGGTTGAGTTTGAAAGGACCCGTTCGAAAATAAATATTAATGAGAGGCAAAGGCAGAAAGTGACTCTTGAAAAGGAAAAAGAAAAAAAGGAGTGATAAGGCAGCATTAGCATATAGCACCGAGCGTAAAGGGTGGCGGCGCAGTTCGGTTCAGCAGCTACGATGGTGCATTGCTGGGCAGTCATGAAAATAATCTGTACAATTGTGATGCCCTTGATTAAAGCCTTTTTTTGCTTTTATTCGTGCCACAACTCTGGGGACAAACTTGCCTGCACAGGTCAGAAATATCAACCTTGGCCTGGACCCATTCGATCATGAGAACATGCCAGCTTTAGGGGACCTGATCTGTTTGTTTCACGGTCGTTATTAGAATAACATTCTAGATATTTAACCCTTTTATTGCCTGTTTCTTCCAGCTGTAATAAAACCCATGTGTTTCAGATTATTTCTGTTAGATCTGAATCAGGGTTGGGGTAGATTGGATCGAGCAGCTTTATCTGATGCCACATGAGATTCTTGCCTGTCCTGCTGTACCTTGAATGAGAACTTGAAGTTTGTCTGAAGCAGTTCCACGATCCTCCTTAATGCAAATGTGGTTGCCCTCGTGGCTAATGCTGAATGCTTAACAATGTGTGATTAATAATGTTGTGTTGTGACACCTGTCCTGAGGAAAACTTCAGCATCCAGGCCTCGGGCTCAAATCTCTCTTTAGCCAGCGTTGGAAGTCGGACGAAATATTTGTGTGCCTCCTTTGTGCGTCATTTTCCCAACGGCGAAGATCGCTCCGATAGATTAGCCAATCCCTCCCTGATGGAGAGATTACTGCGCGGCTCAGCGGGGCTGGATCTCGGGCCTCGTACGTTGGCAGTTGAGATGGGAGACGAGATAAGCGAGGCGGCGATCTCTGCACCGATAGCGCCGGCGTGAGACAGATGGAAGCGATAGCCGAGATGAAATTGGCATTTTAATTACATCAGGCTGCTTTCTCATCTATGTCGTGTTTGTGTTGTTGTTTGGGACCGGCTGGGTGTATCTCCAGATAAGTTAAAAAAAGGAGAGAGAGAGAGAGAGAGAAGCAGATAAGAGCAGAATAGGATTGCAAGCCAGATAAGGGTTAGAAGAGAGAGCCAGGAATCCAGAAATGATAGATGGATGTATTCTGGGTTTTAAAAGGACCTCCCACTGTGAGATCATGAGCGCCGATAAGGCAGCCGTGCAGATGGGTGCAGCGATAAGAGAGAAGAGATTGTGCAGAGATAACGGCTGCTTTGCACAGGATGACATCATTCAAGTCGCTTCAGGGTCAGCGGGCGTTTCGCAGCGGGTGCTGGGCAGAAGTGTGGCTATTAGCACTGGAGCTTGGATCCGTTCATGCATTCGCTTTTATACCCGCCTCATCCGGATCAGGGTGCTGGGGGAGTTGGGGCCTAACCTAAGCAATGATGAACAAAAAAATCTGCAGTCTGATGCAAAGCCTTGGTGTCAACTTACATCTTGTGACTGAACATCTGCAGGACTTGCGACAGGACCACGTTCTGGCAAATCCATCTGAAGTGGAATTGATTGTAAATGGAGGAGTTTAATATATCGTACATATCCCAGTGCAGCCAATGCAGTTTCCTAACTACATTTCCCAGCATTCATCACTCTCGTCAGTATCTCGGCGCATACCTTGAACTTTAAAATCCTTACAATAAACTTTGGTTGGGCAAAAATCCAAACATAAAGCCTTTTATCATGAAGTATTTTTATATTTCGTCTAATTTATCGGAAAATTTGAAAAACAAAAACCGATTACTCGGCCTGTTTGTACTCATTTTTGCGGTATGTAATTTAACAATGAGGTGTGATTGAGTGAAACGTTTATTTAGAGAAATAAAATGTAACTGTTTTTTTTTTATCTTTGTGGACGTCTGACCGCATGTGGAGTTCCTGTTTTTGCTGGAACGATCGACACTGGGGTTAAAATAAATTTCGAACCAAAACACAAAAGCATTGATTTGAGTAAAATCCTTGTAGAAATTCAGAGTATAATGTTGATATATTTCTGTACATACAGGTTAAGTCACATGAGCATACGTGCATATTAACACACACCATAGCTCTTTGGTGGCTTGTGATTATGTGTGTGTGTGTTTTTCTTTTCTTTGTTCTGCTTTTAGCTCGATGTGAACTTTTGATAAGCCCTCAGGCCTGATCTCTGGTGCAGATAGAGATTGCCAAATGTGATAAGAGTTGTTATCAGGCCAGAGCAGGCAGGAGTTAAGACTGCTGCAATAACAAAGCGACACGTAGCAGCAGCAGGGCGCTGGACCCTGGCAATCAGTTCCAGCCCTAATGTGATTAATGTTGTTGTATAATTAGATGATAGGTGTGAATGCATTTCTGCCCTTCCTCCTGCTTTCCTCCGCTCGCACCCTCCTCCCTCTCCCCGCCCCTGTGTTTTTCTCCTAACAACCATCGTAGTCGATTAATTTAATTAAAACTAATTCCACATATTACTCACAGTAGATCCTGTCTGAGATAGCCTCGCAACGTGGGGGATTTTTTTTTGTTCCTCGATGATTATCGCGACAGTGCTTTTGATTGGGGAGTGGTTCAGAACGCAGCCTGTTTCAGTATAGAAACTATATATAATTTAATAATTTATATTTACAATTTCAGAATTTAGCAGACGCCCTTATCCAGAGTGACTTACAACTGATATATTCTCACAATTCAAGCAATGGTGGGTTAAGGGCCTTGCTCAGGGACCCAACTGTGGCAGCTTGGCAGAGGTGGGATTTGAACCCAGTACCTTTTATCGCTAGGCTAGCGCAGTCCACATGTTTATACACAGGAACTGTGGACGATTATATTTCCAAGACTAATAGGGACTGTCTTAGAACCTACTTTAAGGGTCTGTTCTCATGGAACTTCATAGATCTTCACGCTTAAGTATTAATCACACATCAGTATTTTTGGGTTTTCAAAAGTTGTCTTACATAAGAAATACTGAATGTTTTTTTCTAGCTGACCGTTCATTGTGCATCTCTTTTTGTCAGGGTCTGACCAATAAGAGAGCGTTGGAGATCCTAGCACGGGATGGTCCTAATGCTCTGACTCCACCCCCTACCACGCCAGAGTGGGTGAAATTCTGTAAGCAGTTGTTTGGAGGGTTTTCCATCCTCTTGTGGACTGGGGCCGTCCTCTGCTTCCTTGCCTATGGCATCCAGTTTGTGTCTGAGGATGAGCCAGCCAATGATAATGTGGGTGTAACATTTTAAGCTACTCACTATGAACAAGCCAGCCACTTTGATCTAGCAAATAATGCCTGTAGGTTTAGCCTGCAGATTTGATGGGACAAATCTTTGAGGTCATATAGCACACTTTGTCTCGCCCATTCAGTTATTTTTTAATCAGATTGGTACAAACAAATGGGAACCTCTTAAGTTTGGTGTGGTAGTTTGATAAGACAGGAATTAGAAGTATTTTTACTGTAACACGTAAATGTAATCGATGTCTGTTTTTAGTTTCTAAAATACAATGTATAGTAAGTAAAGTAATGGAGTATTCTAAAGTAATGGAGTTGTAATATTGATTAAATGTGTTTTACTTTCACTCCAAGTATATGTAAAATATGGATTTAAATATACTCACTGACAAAAAAAAATAACAGACCAAGAAAGAGTTTTTGGGCTCATATGACTATGTATGTGTGTTATAATGACATATGTAAGTTTTTACCATATTAAAGTGAAAGGATAAGTTTTTAGAGGAAAACCCTACAACAGAAAGGAGGTTCTAGTACCCTCTTGGGACTCCTCTAGTCTGGATACAGGAGGAGACATGGTTAGGCATATTGGTATTGGTATCCTGATATTATCCTGCTGTTATGTCTATATGTAGTAGTGTGTTTAAAGTTTACCTAGGTGTACTTAAACTAGTTCAATTTATGTGCAATTTGTATAAAACATAAACTGTAGTTGCTCCATTATAAGACTCTTTTAGTGCATTGGTCATTAGAGTGGCTACAAATACACTTTAGTGCACTGTAGCATAATAAAGTTTAGTATATGTGAGTTTACTTTGTTTTCACTAGGGTATCTAAGCAAAAGTAAAAACAACAGACAATCTGGCAGCAAACAGCTAAAGACGCATTTGAGCGATATTGCCCTGACTCTCTTTTTTTGTGATGCAGCTGTATTTAGGTGTTGTTCTAGCAGCTGTGGTTATTGTTACCGGCTGCTTCTCCTATTACCAAGAGGCCAAGAGTTCTCGGATCATGGACTCCTTCAAGAACATGGTGCCACAGGTGGGTGTGCCAGGATTTCTGCATCTTTGTGCCAACACTCTTTCCATGCTAATCCAGGATGGGTGCGATCTGCAGACAATTATTTTTATATTATGGCATTTAATTGTTTACCAAAAGTAATTGCCACAAAAAGTGTTATTGTTGAATATTGTTTCAATTCCATATTTTGCAAATCAAATAATCATACAAATCATTGATTAAATTCAAACTCCCGGTAAACACAAAAGCCTGAATGATACCCCGATATCTCCTTTAATACCCCTGATGCAGAGCTGACAGTTATTCACAAAAGCCTGTGCATCTTTAGGTGTCTATTGTGCAATCTTGAATAAAAAATAAATGAAACGTTAATGCTCATTGGACAATCCATCCCCAGGCAAATGCATGCTCTCTCACACACACACACACACACACACACACACTCACTCTTGCTCACACTGGGCCACTTTTAAGATGCCGACTGCCCTGACACATGTCTTTGGCGTATGGGAGGGAACCCGTGCAGACATGTTTTCAAACCCTGGTCTCTGGAGCTGTGAGGTGAGAGTGCTAACCTCTGCACAACCCTTCTGCCCTTTTTTGATTTTTTAAGTGAAGAGAAGTTCCCTTGACCTCTTCGGAATAAAACTTCAATTTAACAATTTATTTCCAGTTTAGTGCACAAACTTTTGCTCACTGTTTACTCTAGCCTTACGTGACCTTGCAGCTTTTGAGGGATTGAGTCAGCATCAGAGCAGACATCAGGAATAGAACCGTGGATCTGTCAGTTTGCTTTCAGAAACAGCTGAAGAGTTTTAAAGAAATCGTTTATAATTGTAAACAGGAGCAATAACACACCCAATATATCAAATATTGATTTTTCTTTTTTTGCAATGGTCAAACTGGAGTTTTTGGGTTCTGGTACACTAGCACACCCCCACAGGGAGCTGGGCTAGAGTGCCGGTGGTGCCATGTTTAGGTGTGTGTCACTTATACACACGATTGGCTTTGTCTGAAGGACAAAAATATGGTCATCCCCTGGACTGGTGTCCCATTGAAGGCATGCTTATGCCTGTTCTCCAGGGATAGTTGAAATGTTCAAACTGGAATTTAAATGCTCACCCTTCCACTGCAAGATGGCACTTGCAACTGTCACCTGTTGCTAGGAGCCCTGGAGAACCTAAGTGGCCTTGACATTTGGACAAGGCATTCCCTTGACAGTCTGAGCAACATTGGACAGTCAGACCAGACTGTCGTCCTGACAAAAAAAATGACAAAAAAGAATCAGGTGTGGCTCAGAAATGAGGTTACGTATTGAGAAAGTTAAGTCCAAGCACATCCAAAGTCCTTTGTAAGAAAGCATGTACTGTTGTTTTAGTTGTACGTAGTGCATTTGTAAAATTACAAAGTTTAGCATTTTGAATAAAAAACAAAACAATAAACAGTGTAAGCTTTAAGGAAATCAGCCAATCAACCATTGCACTGACAGGCAGGCTTTTATGTAAAAATCCTGTATATCCTAGACCCATTCTTCTAGAGTTACTCCTGAGTTTTGAGGCAACTGAGGCAAGTTGCAAACATTATTGAACCAAATGTTCAGTCCTGGGAATGCAATGCATTTTGGGCTTTACATGTTCCAGCGCACCCAATATAACTCAGCAGCTGAATATCAGGTACATCACAAGCTGAGTTAGATATATTAGAGCAGGCACTGGGATTGAATAACACACATATGTCACAGTGTTATATTTTTAGAGGTGATATTTCTCATTATGATTTATATAGTATATATAATAAGAGGCCTGAACTTGATTGTAATATTTAAAAATACTGCTATAGTGTCACAGAAAATGGAAGAGAGTAATATGATTATTATAAAAGTTAGCTGATAACTGCTTAGATGAAGAACATTAGTATGATAGGAAATAGGATTTTCCCAAGAGCATGTTGCATCTTACCATGGCTCATGACGTTTGGTGCCGGATTAAACCAAATGCCCATGACAGTTCACAAAATCAAACTACAATTATAATCAGTAGTCAGTGGAGGCGCCTAGTGAATAACAGCTAAACGAGTTGATTCAAAAGAGTTTTTCATCATGTGGTCTTTTTTATTTTATTTAATTAATTTATTTTATGGAAAACAGGTTTTTATGACAGATTTTGTAGCTTGTATTATCTCCATTTGGCACCGACAAGGTTATCAGTGCAACACAGATTCCCAATACAGCTTTTGTAATAAAGTGGGCAGGTTGGGCACCTATCCAGGTTTTTCTATGTAAGGTATTTAGCCTTGTGAATAGTTTAATTTAAAAGACTTGTGGAAAGATGTTTCATATTTAATCCTATTTTGTTTAAATCAATGTTCCAACCTTGGTCAGATCTTGGCCAACAAAAAAAACTGTTTTCAACAACTATTGTATTACAGGACTGTGGTTGCTTAGTGGTTTTAGTATTATACTTGTACCAGAAGGTTCAGGGTTCAAATCCCCCTTCTGCCAAGCTGCCACTGTTGGATGCTTGATCAAGGGCCTCAACTCATAATTGGTTTTAGCTGTATCAATTATGAGTTGCTCTTGGTAAGATGCTGTAAAAGTTCTACATATTTTAACCAACTGCTTTTCCTAGTCATTTTAACAACATTTGAACCACATTATTTAAACCATTTATCTTACATTTTGTGTACTAACATACAGTCATGCAGCTTATGAGATTATATAAGTCATAGTTATAATTTGACCTAATTAACCAAGCTTAATCAGAACTCAGCAGGAATTGTGCTTGAGACCGTGCATTCACTAATATTAGATAGAAAAGGTTTAATGTTTTATTTAATAATGATGGTTACTAAGGGAACCCACAGATACCTTCCAGTGTTATTTCAGTTTTTGTCACTTTGCTTTGAGTTGATTTGTGTTACCTCTTTAACTGGACTTTTCATAATATTGATTTACATATTAAGTCAAGTCAAGTCTGTTTAGATGTATTTATATAAACAACAACATTATATTATTCTAAAAGGCCAATCCCAAATTGAGCAAGCCTAAGGTGACAGTGGAAAGGAAAAACGGCCTAAACGGTATAAGGAAGAAAGCATGGGAGGACCAAGACTCAAAAGGGACCCATCCTCCTTGACGTTAACTGAAAATAGCCAAACTAATAGTAAAACAATAGTAAAAAATAAAAATAAATAAAATAGTGTAAAAAATATGAATATCTGCAAATATTTTGTCTGATATTTTAGTTATTTTATGATATTGAGTCCACAGCGGGAAAGTCCTTGGAGGCACATCGTATAGTAATAGTTTAAATACACAGAAGCTAAATATAAAAAATAAAAAAGAGAATAACAGAGGTGTTGCGATCGATCGGCCACCTATCATCATCCGATTTCCATGACAAAGCTTGTGATCGGCGTATGCCAATCAGTGCCTTTTATTGACTGCAAAAAACGATCACCTGTACTTTGCAGGCAGTAGATGCCCTGTGTGCAGTGTTGTGCCCCTGCCCCCTTTTCTTTACACTGCTCTGGCACGTGGTGGCAAATCATCTGCCATGTGAAACTTTTACATGGTCTGTGAGAGTGATGTAAAGTTTACATCCTGCAACACGCAACAGAAAATACCTCGCATGGGAAGCACATGAAAAAGCTTCAACACAATTTAATACGTCATTTAAAGAACAAACACATGACGGAGTATGGTGAGTTTTCGAGGCTCACTGTAGAGAATAAAAAGAAGGCATCCTGTATGTGATCGGTATCAGTGATCGAAGGTGATCAGCACTCATGGGTGATCCGTATCGGAATAAGCAGAATAAAATATGATCGGAGCAGCCCTAAAAATAAAATATAATACAGTAATATAGACTTTCATAAATTAAACAGAATCCAGTTCAGTTCTGGTGTCTGTATAAAGAATGTTTCAACATTGAAAAGTAGCTTTTTATTCCTACTACACAATCTGATGTCTGACTTTACAATACATTATATTTTAAACTAACATTGGATGGATGGTAATCAGCATAAAAACAGTTCCCGTACTTTAATGCATGTCTGATTAATGTAATCTAATAATTACTATGTTAATATTGTAAAGGATTAATGGTGGGGACAAGATGAGGTGAATTAAATGTGTTTAATATCAAATACAGATTATCTAGCATTTATAAAATATAATTTATAACGAATAGTTCACCTCATATTTGCTCTTGTAACAGTCTGTGATTATCTCTGTCTCGCCCACTCATAGCAAGCCATAGTGATCCGTGAAGGCGAGAAGATGCAGATCAATGCTGAAGACGTGGTTCTGGGAGATCTAGTGGAAATAAAGGGAGGCGATCGCATCCCAGCTGACCTACGTTTCATCTCCTCCAGTGGCTGCAAGGTATTAGAGACAGAGGGGCAAAAGAAGTATGGATCAAACAAAAGTGGTGTAGACAGAGACAGAATGTTAGTATTTAAGATCATCTGCTGTGCTTTTACTACAAACAAAGTGAAACTCTCAATGTTTAAAAGGGTCCACTGCACAGACATACTTGTGTCCTGAAGGGGGTGCCAGTCCATCATAGGGATGGTGGGGCTTGTGGTTACTATCTTCACCTCCCTATGTCCCTGCCAGTTGTGCCTGCAAATGATGCTTGATTTGTTTACAAGGCACTGCTGAGACTCGAAGTTGTTTGATGCTTGCCACCAGTGGACCAGTGTAGAATTGTTTTATGCAGCTGCCAAATTTAATAGACTATAGTAGCAATGTACAAGGGAACAACAATCTGTTTCCAAATCTATTGTACAGAGTGGAGTATAGGCTGGTTTTATTTTATATTAATCTCCATGGTTTATTAATGTGATGTATAACAAGCACATATGGATCTGAACATCTGCATCTTAAAATGTTCTTAAATAATATATGAGGGTATGTATGAGATTTTCTTAAAGAAGATATGTGTCAGAAGCCATCTGTTATAACATGGTCATTGGGTGCTGTGTATAGCAACAGTCCCTATAACTGGACACCATAACTCAAAGCGTATGGTGTCCAGTGAGGGTAAAAAAGCTATAGGGCATTCTTATTGAACTGTCTGGAGCCTGCAGCTAGCTGAGCAATCATACTTTGTTAAATAGCAGCATTGCGTTTGACTCTATATAAGTGGAATGTCACCTCTCTCCTATCAGGTAGATAACTCCTCTCTGACAGGCGAGTCCGAGCCCCAGACGCGATCTCCAGAATGCACTCATGAGAACCCGCTCGAGTCCAGAAACATCTGCTTCTTCTCCACCAACTGTGTAGAGGGTCAGAGATGATTTTTTTTTTTAACTTTTATTTTCATTTTAATTTGCAAAGAGCGCATTACATACACACAAACATTAACTGTTGTTTACGAACTAGACACCCATCCCCTGTTGCACCAAACAAGAAATGAATTCTTTACTTAATATATATGTTTGTGTATTTATACATGTGTCCATTCAGCAATTCAACTGCTAACAAAACAACTTTACTTTCCCCATACTTCCCAAACAGACAACCACCTGTTTTCAATCAACTACCTACCCGGGTTCATTCATTCATTTAGCCATCAATCCATTTATTAAGTTTATTGCCATCAGAATCATCTCAAGTTGCTCCCTACACAGAAACAGTAATTTGGTCTGTATCACCCCTTCACCTAGATGTGCATTCATTCATTCATTCATTTTATTGCCATTAGGAGCAAAGTAATTTGCTCTGTTACTCATCCCACACAAAAACAGTAAGTTGGTCTCTATCACCCCTTTCCTAGGTGTCCATTCATTCATTCACTCATTCATTCATTTTATCATTTATTAATTCATGTGTTCAGTCATGTCATTTTCAGCCAGGTGCTCATTCATTCATTGACTTATTCATTTATTGGTTGATAATTGACTTCTTTAATTTTGTTTCCATTCAAAAGTGACAGAATCAATGTAATTTACTGAGTTACTTAACAATATTTACTCTGACTCAAATAAGCAGTTAACACATGCCTTTCTTCATTCATTCATTTAGTCACCTCCTTGTTCATTCATTCATTCATTCTCTTGCAGTCAGTATAATCTTTATTCACAGCCCTCATACTTTCACTAGCTCACACAGGTGTTGCAATCACGTATTTATTCATAAGTTCATATATTCATTGATTCATTTTTTAAATCAGATTGATTCATACAACCAGCATTGACATAATTCTGTTCCAAACTCATCAAATAGTTTTCTGTTCACTATTTTTAATCCAGGTACCCATTTACTCATTCATTCATTCTGCCAACAGAACCAACTAAATATATGTTTTTTTCACACACAAAATCAGTTACATGCTCACTATCTCTTACCCAGGTGTTTGTGGCTCCCTCGATTACCCACTCAGATTTATACACTTTTTGGATATACAGTGCATTCGGAAAGTATTCACAGCGCTTCACTTTTTCCACATTTTGTTACGTTACAGGTTATTCCAAATTGTATTAAATTAATCTCTTTCCCTAAAATTCTACACAAAATACCCCATTATGACCATGTGAAAAATGTTTTCTTGAGAGTTTTGAAAATTTATTAAAAAACAAAGAAATCATATTTACATAAGTATTCACAGCCTTTGCTTAA
>JAUZSU010002033.1:0-11528 GCA_034780255.1 Parotocinclus maculicauda
TTGCCCCGACTGACGCTTTGGCGTCCTCTCGCGACTAAACTCGCGTGTTGCTCCCAAATTGGGATGCAACTTCGGCGTGCCCCGTTTATACTTTCGGTTTTGTTTTGTTAGGAGTCTCTAAGCTCCGATCTTATCCCCCCTTTTGGTTATTTCTCATTATTTCCCCATTCTTATTATACGCCGTGGGGTACACCTACCCCGCATACTGGGTCCTAATCAAAATGCTACCTGCTATCATAACACTTTTTTTACAAAAAATATAACTTAAAAAAAATAATTTAGGTTACTGAAGTTATGTTTTCTTTAGAGTTAGATTTAGGTGTAAACTTACTAAGCAACAGTAATATTATGGCAATGAAAAGTCCCCACAATGATAGAAAGACAAATTTCACACCTAAAAATAGGTGTGGTGACCACTGTTATCTGTCGAACCTTGTGTCCTTTCGTAGAAAATATGAGTCACTTTTATGATGCACTGTGATAGTTTATTGTCTCAAAGAATGAGCGTTGCAACAGACTTTATTTACCACTACACACTACAACAATATGATCAGAGATCTGTGGCCAACTAACAATCTGATTTTAAAACCTTGGGGATTTGGGGGTGTGGATTTTGTCTCCCTCTATAACAGCCTTCACTCTGCTAAAAAGACTTTTAACTATATTTTGAAACATGACTGTGTGGTTGGCTCAATATTGACCAACCCTGCACTGTTGGCATTCCACTTCATATCATATCACAAGAGCTTTGTGTAACCCAGCAATGTTCACCTTCAAAGCTTGCATTTTTGTTATTTCTGTTTTAAGAATGCAGGGCAGAAAGGTGATTAACTTATTCATTCATTCATTTATTCATTACCTGCTTAATCCAGTTCAGAGACTTAAAGGTGCTGGGTTGTATCTGGCAGCACAGGGCATACAGAAGGAACCAACCCTATACAGAGTATAAAACCCTTTAGAGACACCAACTAACTTATCACGTGTTTGGAAGGTGTGATTGATACATTAGGATTTCAGCGTTCTGCGTCAGCAGAGGCTTGGTGCCATAGTTAAGATAGTGGTCTAGAAGGTTCAAGTCCAACAGTGCCAAGCTGCCATTGTTGGGTCTCCATGCAAGCTATTTTAGCCCCCATTGCTTGACTTGTAAACTGAGTTATAAGTTAATGTGAATAAGAGTCATTATTAAATTTCTAAAGGTAAATGTTAATGAGTACATGAGTGGGTAGGGAATAGGTTAATTTGATCATTTTAATTATTAGACTGGCAGTTTCACATAGATCTGGAGTTAAGTTAGAACATCTTGAACATTGCTGACCGGTCCTTTTCTTTGCTACCCACTGAGCCACTGTGCCGCCTATCATATTGTTTTTTTTTCTTTATGGATGTTAACAAACACCAATATAAATAACTGAACTCACATAAAAGGAAGAAAGAAAAAATGGATGGCTACAATCTGCATGCTGTGACCATGCTATAATATAATAAGAAAATAAAATATTTTTTGTGTCTTTAATGTTCCAGTGAAGCAGTGTAGAAAAAAGACAGGGGAAAGTAGCTCTCAATATACTATAGAAAGTAAGACTATATGTCTTAAAATGAATGTGATATTTAAATTTGCAGTTAATCTTACTAAATTTCCATGATCTGTATAAATACTAAACCATTGCTTTATAGGGTTTTGTGTTCTATCCTTCCAATTGAGTGAATTCCTTTTTTTTGCAATTGTGAAATTTTTCCACAGAAAGGGCTTCATATATTTGGGCATTGTTAATGAAGAATCATTCAATAATGCTATGATAGAACAAACTGGGATGCAATGACTCGGGATCTTTGATAACTTGTCCATGACCTTTGACCAGATAAATTGTAGAGCAACGCCAAAAGCCATGAAAGTGATTGTCTGTTAGGGCTGGGAAATGTGGGCACGTGTTACCACATGTTACATGTTCCCATACAGTGCAGCTTGTGAGTCATAAAATAGATTGTGTGAAGCGTTGTATATTGTGTCAACTGAAGTGTACTATTTCCATTCATAGAGAAATTATTACTGCATATGCTTTGCCATTTCGTATAGTCAGTGAGTTCTATATCCACACATCATTTTTAAATGGAGGAGATACTGTGCTGTCTTTCATTATTATGCATGTGTTGTTTTTTGTGGTTTTAGGTTGTGTAGTTTTGTGTGACTGATCAAATCATGTCATGATTAGGAAATGTTCTAGTGTGAATAATGTTCTCTAAACGTTCTTTGATCTTTATATATTAAAAGTGATTGATCTGGTTAGTTATATTTTCTCTTGATACTGTCAGAAGACATGAAGACATCTCTATTTAATAAGTGTCCAAGGCTGGATATTACTCTCTGACTCCAAGCTGAAAATGAGAAAGACTTATTGTTAATCAGGGACATAGGACTGTTTCATAACGGAGTATATTCTAAAAGTTAGGGTTCCAAAAATTGTTTTATATTTAAAACAACTTGTTCATTTAACACTTTTATCTATGAAGGGGATACTGTTCAAATCTATTCAAGGATGATTGGTATGGCTTATCCAGTGTCATATGTAGAGTATCTGCCATAAGTAGCAATAAACATTTGGGGCTTCAGTCTTTTGGAGGGTGGATAGTTTTAATTCTGTCCAATATTTGTAAATGAAACAGCATATTATAGCGAGGAACACCAGCCAGCAGATGGGGTGACATGATGAAAAAACAGATACATATTTGTACAGATATTTATTAATTTAAAATAAAGATTTTTTTAGGTTTGTTTTAAGGTTAGATTGTAGTGCAGTAGGGGAACATGATTAAGCTGTTAAACATCAGGCGGTTCAATAATTTAGAAATGTGCCTCATGCAGTTTAGGTAGTAATTGCTGAGCATGAAACATTTCAAGTGTGTTAAGTTTCAGAGATCAGTGGATCAGTGGAAAAGTCCCCTGGTAAACACATATATAAAGAGCAAGTTTTACAAAAACAGCCTGATAGGAAGAGCAAATACTATGCAAGTGGAGAAGACCAGTGCAGGATATCAATATTGAATGAGTGATTGTAGCCCAGATATGATGCTATGCTGAAACTTACTTAGGCATGTTTAAAAAGCCGACATCAGCCATCGTTCATTTGGACTCAGATGCAGTATTCATGTAGTGTTATTTTGAATTGTGCCAAAGACAGAATTATTTAAAAATCTTCAAAACGACTTCAAAAACACCACAAAGTAAGTACAACCATGAACCATGCACACAAAAACATGCCTCATACTGATTAATTTGATTATCAATAATGATTTAATTGAAATTTAAATTTATTTATATAGCGCTTTTTCAATGGAGAATTGTTTCAAAGCAGCTTTACAATATTATATTATCTTAAAAGGCCAATCAGAAATTGAGAAAGCCTAGGGTGAGAGTGGCAAGGCAAAACTCCCTGAATGAAGAAGGAAGAAACCTTGGGAGGACCAAGACATTTAAGTGTGGTAGGAAAGAATAACTTGCTGTTATTATTTCAAAATCGATTAAAGGTTTTTAAAAAAGAATGTGTGGTCTGTGCGGAGATCAGTGATAGGTCGACTTGCACAAGTTGTGAGTCCTTCAATCCTGCCTTTGCTGTGCAGTGACACACTACCCCAAATGCTGCTGCGATTAACTGAAGAGCCATCTCTTATGACAGACGGTCACCCCTAGCAGTGATAGGACATCCTGCGGCCATGTGTTACAACTTGTGACAGGGCTTCCAACTGGCATTTTTCAGAAGGATAATGCTCACTCCCACACAGCAAAGGTTTCCCAGGAATGTCTCCACCAGATTGCATCACTTCCTTGGCTTGTCTGGTCATCAGACTTATCGACAATCAACCATTTATGAGACCAGCTTCATCAACCTATGTGCATGAGACCTATCTGAGTGTGCAGGATCTACATGCCTAACTGCGACATCATCACAGAATACTATATGGAATATTTGTCTACATGCCCAACCGTATCTCATTTTTTAATCCAGACTAGAGGTGGCTTAACAGTGTACTAGAGCCTCCTTTCAATTGTACTAATTTACATATTTCATAATTACATTCATGTATATGAGTTTATTTTAATTCCAACAGCTCCATCTTGGTGAGTATGTTTTGTCACCAGGAGTGTAGATTTCAGTGTTATGTGCTATTTGTTTTTCTTGCATTGCCTTCCCAGTACACAGACTGTCCTATGATTTACCATTAAGTACTGTATGTGTGAGCATTTCATAAAGACTTCCTAAAGATCTGGATCTATGTATAAAGTGGAGACAGCTACAAAACATAAAGGCTACACACATGTATTACATTAAATTGCAACAGTACTTATCTGAAAACACTTTCAGACTAAGCAACTACATAGTGTATAATGCCCTGAGGTGGTGCTATTTACTGCCAGGTTAAAATTAGAATAGGGGTTGCTGTGTTTTGGCTTCCACGGCACACACTGTAGAAGTAGGTCAGTGAGAATGCACTAAATTTAAAGAAGGGAATCACTTGCGTAAGTCAGCTGTCTGAATGCACTTAAATAATTTACTGCAGTGGTATACACAGTGGTATGTGAAAGGTTCGGCACTGCTGGTCAAAAACCATGTTTGATGTCTGTACTCTTTGCCTAAATGCATACATTTAATCTCTTAACTTCAGTTTAAATTGAACTTTACACATATCATATGACATGTCCAAAGTTTGGACAAATTTCTAGGCTTTTAATGAAGGTCTCCAAACTCTGTTTCCTTTAACGGGTCAACGTGCTGAAATGTTACATTTAGGTTTCTTCTCTACAAAGGTTGTGTTAAATGATTACTTTAGAAAATCAATAAAACATGGAAGCACAGTTGCTTTAATCTTTGCTTAAAACTGCAGTAGTTTCAGGCATTGTTTCCTACAAAGAAACCAGACTATCTGTCCAAAATCCTAGTGGTGGTGGTAACTGATTTATTAATTCCTAATAAAGGAGTGCAAAGGAGTGATTATTGGATTAACCTGTAACAGAAGGCTATGCTGAGTCACACAAAACAAAGAGATCTAAACGGAACACTTCAGTGCTTTTCTGAATCTCTTGCCTACTATTACAGATTTACAAGTCACTTACAAGTTTCTCTTTACTGATCAAGTGATGAAAAACAATTTACTAAACACACTTATGATGAAGTCTAAGGGACTATTTGGTAAATTCTACAATTGTGATCAGGGTGGTTATCTGTTTACATAATATGAAATCTTCAGGTAATTGCTATTTTCATGGAATAGTGCTGACAGTGCTGACTGGAAACACATACAATACAAAGAATGCAAGTTATAGTAAAGTGAATGTATACACACAAACAACATACCTTACCAAGCATTGATGAGAGTTGTAGAGTTTTGAGGTAAAACTAAGTATTTGTTCATTTATTTTCTTAAATAAAACTAAATAGTTTCTAGTCGGGATGGCAGTAAAGCCACAGGAAACAAGGCAAGAAGAACCCTAAACAGGGTGCCAATCCTTTGTAGGGCACTACAGTCTTATGCACACTCTTACATGAAGGGCACTTTGGAAACACCAATGAACCAAAGACACATGTTTTTGGAATGTGGGAGGAAACCAGAGTACCCAGGGAAAACCCATGCAGAGGACATGCAGACTCCACACACGTGGGGGACTGGGGATCTCGGAGCTCTGAGGCAGTAGTGCTAACCACTGCACCCCCTACAAACAAGATAATAATTTAGAAATAATTAAATAAATAAAAAAGAATAAATTAATCACTTTCTAACCTATCCATGCTGTGATAGTTGAGTAATAAGCTGTATTTGAAAGTGTTGCCAGATAAGTACTGTTTCAATGTAATATTCCTAAAGGTTTTAGCATTCATGTTTTATAGCTGTCTTCTCTTTCAACATTGTTCCAGATGTTTAAGCAAGTCTTCATGGTATACTCACACATACCGCATATTTATTAATCATATCTAGGTCTACAGTGCCTAGCGACTGGGATTTCTGCAATGGACGTTTGACAGAATGCACAAACAATGCAACAAGGCATTTCTGCAGATTTGTTTCCTTCAGAAATGTGTTCAGGTCACAGATAGTAACCATTATAATGGAACAAAAGTTAGTTTTTAGTTGTTAGCACATGTTGTTAGAAACCATGTCTTTGCATGCTCATATGATGTGACCAAAACCTCTTTGACTTGTCTTTTTATGTGACAGGGCATCACAGTATTTTAGTGCATTAGAATTTGCATAAACATGATCTCAATAATTATATGATATCATACTATGTATGTATGTATGTAGTTTTAGTGCCGAGGTACAGTTAAATGACTGGAACTACTTAAATTTGAATGTTGTCTTCATGTTGATGTACAATATTAGCTAGGAAATACTGTTTACTTTAGAGCAAGGTAAATCTTTAGAATGTAAACAGAGCCCTGTTTTAGTGGAATACCAATTCATAGATGGAAAGCTATTATATTATTTAAATATCATAATAACCCTGAAAATTTGGAGATGGCATATTAGATTTTAATCCATTTAATAAATGATCCAGTTATATGAAATAATTCGGTTTTATGTCGTACATAGAAGTCAGCCACATGTGACTTCAAAATATAGAGTGCCTGTTCTATTACAAATAAATGTTAAATTCATATTTTTTTATCTTCATATTGTATTTAATGTAACATTTATTGAATTATATATGTATTATATTATGATATTGTAAGTTGTTTTTTGTACTACAACTGATGGATGAAGTACACTGACTGCACTATGACTGGTGATAAGAAGAGATACATGTATCTAAAACAAACTTGTTTATTTTCTATGTCAACATTGTCTGACTTTTTTAGCCTCACACAGATCTGGGTTTCCACGCACTGGAACTTGTCCTGTTGCACCAAAAGGATAAACACAACCTGGTTTTGCTCATATCAGGGTATTTGTACACGTGCCTACTTTGTACACACTGGGCTTTTGGCAATCGTTTTACTTGAATTGTTACTTGTTGATATATTGAACATTTCCATATTAACCTTTGTAAGGTGTCCTTGAGTGCTCTGAAAGGCGCCATTAATAAATTAAATGGATTATTATTATTATTATGTTGAACAGGCCATAATGATATTTAACAGCCGAGAAACCTAGGTGTACTATAGCAATGCTGAGGACACTACATTTATTCTTACAGGGTACAAACCAGGCCACTGTGGTTTAATGCCCTAAAACCAAGTGGCAGCATGTGAGTCCAGGGATTTGAACCCTCAACTTTACAGAGCCCCAAGGTATAATTCATTGCTAATAAATAATTTGATCATAGGCTAAAATTTATTCAAACTGAATAACTTGTTCATTGTCCATAAATGCATTTATCAGGGAATATAAGTACATGTGTATGTCATATTGGCTACCCCTGACAAACCCAGCCCCCTAGAGATTAAGCAGAAGCCCCTGTTAAAGCACAAAATCAAAAAGGGCTATGATGTGACCTGGGGTCCAGGACATAACCCATTTGAGAGAAGAAACCAGAGAGATTCAGTCAGTAAAGAAATGGTTCCCAATGCTGAACCTCCTTGCTTTGTATAGTACATCTGGATTTTCCCAGGTCTGTGAATCACCAGTCTGTGAGGCCTTCATTGTCTGTGTTCATGGTAGCACAAACAAAACAGGCGTGACAATATATGTGATGTAGATCTGATTAATATATCTTCCATGAAGCAGGACGTTGACCAGACATTACCATTAGCACATACTAGTTTAGACAGTTTGCACTTTGCAGTTTTACTTGAAAATAATTTAAAACATATGTGATGAAAACATCTAGTACAATACTAACAACTGGTTATGTAATAGCTGCACATGATGTAATACACTGTTAATTATGCAATACAGTCTTCATCCAATAACGTAATAAGACTTGGCACATGATGTAGTAAGTGCATTACTACTTTTAGTTACAATAAAATTAAGAATAATGTGGGGGACACAGCTCACATAATCGCATAATATGAGTAGGGATTTATGTTAAATTAAATTAAATTCTACCACACAAAGAACGTTGGCATTTAATGAGCCAAAGATAGTACCTTGAAAACTAATTAATTATATATATTGAGTATATTTTAAAATGTAATTAAATTCAAGGCAGCATTCTCTCATTTTTACAGACGCATAATTTCTCCTGTGCTGCTGAGAGCTAAAAAAAAAACCTGTGGTAATAACGTCAGCATATTTATGTAAGAAAACACCAGCAATAATGATTTCTTACACTAAACTTCGGTGTTTTAAATGTTGTAAGCGAATGATCAGATAAAATGTGAAGAGAGATTTCTCATTCAGAGCATTATTTCTCTATCTGTACTTAAAAGGTATAAACAGTGTAAAAGTAAACACAGTTTTTCGAAATACTCCAAATGAAATGCATATTAAAACAGATTTCCAAATTAACCTCAAAACTTTTCAATTTTGTGAGATATATTTCCATTGCGTTCCAACAAAACCTTCTCGAGTAGGGCATCACAGTTGTTTAATAAACATAAAAATTTATAAAATGTAAAAAACAAAGTACATTAAATTAATTTTATATGATAAATGTGGTTTGTTCACTAACAACCTGTCTGCTTTCAGCATATTTATATTCCTTGTCAAGTTCCAGCCAATATACACTGTATACTCATATGACTCAAAAAGTGATGAACACTTTAGATGCAGGGTGACGTAGAAGTGTAGGTATTAATGAAGCAGTAGAACCTACCTAAGTAATTATAAACATCTTGAAGCCGGTTATCCCAAACATTATGGTGTCCTGAAATGAGGATTAAACCCCAAATGAATGCAGGTATCCTTCAAATAAATGTCAGAATGTGTACTTTAATCATGCTAAATTGGTTTGATTTTAAATTTAGAATTTGAATTTTTAACTGAATTGAACTGTCGAGCAGAGGTACCAAACATTCTGGCACATATAAGCGATAGAGGGAGAGAGAGATAGATCATGTTTGATACTGTAATATAGTCAAAAGTCACAGGAAACCCTTTTATTTCAGAAACAAAAAGGAAACTGATATATGATGCAGCACTCAACGTATTCTGTCTTTTGAACCTCAACCTGTATAAATAACCTAATTAGGATAATAAATTATATATAATATTGTAATACAGGGTAGCACTACTGCCTCACAGCAAGAAGGTCCCGAATTCAATCCCAGGGTGGAGTGGCCTGGGTCGTTTCTGTGTTTCATGTCCTCCCATGCATGTCTGTGGGTTTACTCCGGGTACTTCAGTTTCCTCTCACAGTCCAAAAGACATGCTAGGTTAATTGGTGTCTTTAAAGCCCTTTGTGTGTGCGTGCCCTATAATGGATTGGCGTCCTGTCTAGGGTTGTTCCTGCCCTTGCGCCTAGTGTTGCCGGGTGGGCACCGGCTGGCCCGCGACCTCGTGTGGATTAAGCGGAAGATAATGAATGAATGAATGAATAAATTTATATTGTAATGCTCTCTATGATATTGTGATTATTATTGTATGGCTTTAATAAAATTGAGCTATATTCATACTCATTATGAAGATTCTTTATTTTTAAGCACTCCTTCCAGTTTTATTTCATTAAACAAGATAATCAGAAAAGCAAATGAAAAGTCAAGAAAGTTGTTCAATTACAAGAATGAGATGCAAACTCAATTATCATGATTGAGGGACCTTTTTATGGGGGTGAACAGAAGCATGACAAACTGGCTGAGAGTGTATGGTCACCCAAGAGTGCCATGGGGTATGGACATGATCAGATTGTCCAGCAGTTCTTGTGGGATCCTCTTCAAATTAATTTTAAAATATCCCCATGTTTTTGTAAGCAGTATACATTGTAAGCACTATTTACTGGAATTGCACTATATCCTGTGTTTACTAGCCACTCAGGTTTGAACCTTTTTTTCATCACATTAGGTTCCACAAGAGCACTTAGTCTTTGCAAACACTGCAGTAAGAGACCATGAGCAGCGTGAACTCTGCTGCTTGCCTGCTCGCAAGGAATCACTTCTACCAAAGTAAGTGCAGTACTATTTATAACTATGCTTGGCTACAAACCAGGTTGCCAAACTGATTAAAGAGTTTGAGCTGTCAAGCAAACAGTACAATCTGTTCGTTTCAGTGATAAGTCTGTGAAAGCAACACTTTAAAAGGACAAACCGTTAAAAACATTTGTACAAAATGTAGACACCTAACATGTTTTTGTTCATATGCTGTTCCTACACAGACATTAGTCCCACCAACAGAATGAATCCTGTGTACAGTTCTTTAGAACAACCAGTGCAATGGCAGGTGATTGTTTGGGCCAATATTACTTCACCTCAAGGTACAGTAAGTTATTACCATACTGTAAAGTCATTCTGTTTATTTAAAACTGTACTATTTAAAACTGTTTATGTAAATCATTGGCAAGTTATTAAGTGTACAGCCTACAATATGGGATGCAGCCCTTTGTTAGCACAAGGCTGGCTAGCTATTTGGTGTGTCACATCAGGCATTATGCAAGCAGAAATAGCTGGGTTTGTGAGAGGAGAGGATCATCCCCCAGTGGTGCAATAGCTACCCGTACATTTGTATCATTTAGCAGACGCCCTTATCGAGAGCGACTTACAATTAATAAAGTTTTCCAAGCAGGAAGTGGGTTAAGGGTCTTGCTCAGGGACCCAACTGTGGCAGAAGTGGGATTTGAACCCTGAACCTTCTGGTCCACAGTCCAGTGCCTTAACCACTAGGCCACCACAGTCCCACCCCTTACCTAGCCATGTGGTGTTCATGGTAAATGTGCACTTGCATCCTGTCAAATCTAAGGACCTTGGCCAGAATAAACAGCGGCAAAGAATGGAACGGAGCAATGGTAACAAAAGCGTTTTTTTTTAATAACATTTTACGTAAGTAGCATTCCTTTAATTACCAGCTACAATCGCAACTCTATATGAAAATGTGAAAAACACTGGGAACACTCCCCTATGGTGACTGGGGTTCCCCACATCCTCCACAAATATACATCTAAGATAAATACCATGCAAACCAGTTACTATCATGACTATAATATGCAAATAATAGATCTCTTTCCTTATTTATGCAGGCTTGTCCAAACCTTTGCCCAGACAGTGGATATTAAGCGTGATTTGGGACAGTCCATTCTCCAGCTCAGCACCTAGCAAACGACAAAGACCTGCCGATGATGTGGTCAAGTAGACTTATGTTCTACATTTTGGCTAAGACTGTATGCAATTTGAAAAATACTAAGAATACACTCTGCCTTATGCCACCCCTACATCCTTGGAAATAGAAGAAGACAACAAGCACATTTTGGTGATTTCCCTACTAAACTCATCAGTAATGAATAGGGGTGCAGGAAAAAATCGATTCGAGCTCGAATCGTGTTTTTAACATTGAACGATTCAGTATCGATTCTCATTTTTAAAAAATCGATTTTTTTTTTTGCGGGTGTGCCTTCTCAGCCACCGTAGTGCTAGGCAAAACAAGGAAGCAGCGCGGGCTATGTACAG
>JAUZSU010002044.1:0-11527 GCA_034780255.1 Parotocinclus maculicauda
GATTTGTTTCGGTACTTTAGGATTTGGTCCGAATAAGCGGCTGGTCCCATTAACCGGTGGTCCAATTAACCGGAATCAACTGTAATTTCATCAGATTCTTAAAAACTACCACTATCTCTTCTTAAAGTGTGGCAGTCGGTGCCAACCCGGCAACTCGCAAGGGCAGGAAGAACCCTAGATGGGGCGCCAATCCATTGTAGGGCACACACACACACACGCACACACACACGCACACACACACGCACACAGTCATGCACACAGTCACACTGGGGGCCACTTTAGAGTCACCAATTAACCTAACACGCATGTCTTTGGACTGTGGGAGGAAACCGGAGTACCTGGAGTAAACCCACACAGTTTACTATTAATTAAGCAGGACTAATTACATGGTTTATAATGAAACATGCAGTGGCTTTGAGCACTGACAATAACCTTGATATTTAAAAAAAAGCATATTTTATCATAATAGTTACAAGTCCATCATTTTTTTACTGCAGGTTCTTCTGTGGTCCGCCAGCAAAGTGTTTGAAGAACTGACAGACATTGAGCGACAGTTCCACAAAGCTCTGTACACTGTAAGGACATACTTACAGTGTGAGAGATACTCTGTCGGGTTGTTGGATATGACCAAGGAGAAGGTTTGTGATTCACGGCTGACATGCACCACTGACTGGTCGTAAAGATCGTTTAACGACTTCATGTACAAATTATTTTTGTTCAGTCTCCGTGTTGTTTTGTGTAGGAATTCTACGATGAGTGGCCGATCAAACTGGGTGATGTGGAACCCTACAAGGGTCCGAAGACACCTGATGGGAGGGTATGGCAGTCTTTACTATTCTAATTATGAATCATGTATGGGTATGAACCATCTAACATACGTTCTCTTTAACTTTCAAGGGATTAAGAACTATAAAATGAAACAAAACGATCCTATATTTGTTACTGGCAATGTAAGACATTCAGTAATGTGTAAAATGCTTAGGCTATGTATAGAATGCAGATGAATTTAGACAAATCAAGAGATTATATATAATAATTAGGCCTAGACAAATAGGAAGGGTGTGAAATATTAAGTGTTTTCTACTTTCTCGTCTCATTTTCTCTGTTCTGTACATGGATTCATTTAATAAAAATTTACTTATAACCAACATTCAGAATGATTATACTTTCTTTTAACCACGTATTCTATTGATACTTTTTTATTCCCTTAATGCATTTGACACAATATGAAAATGATTCAGGGAAATAGAACGAACCGACACCACATCCTACCAATCCCAAAGAATTTAATTCATTAATTTGATTATTCATTCATTATCTTCCGCTTAATCCACACGAGGTCACGGGCCAGTCGGTGCCCACTCGGCAACTCTGGGCGCAAGGGCAGGAACAACCCTAGATGGGGCACCAATCAATCGTAGGGCGCACACACACACACAGTCATACACTAAGGGCCAATTTAGAAACCCCAATTAACCTAACACGCATGTCTTTGGACTGTGGGAGGAAATCGGAGTACCCGGAGTAAACCCATGCAGACACACGGAGGACAGGCAGACTCCACACAGAAAGGACCCAGGCCGCTCCACCCTGGGATTGAACCCGGGATCTTCTTGCTACGAGGCAGTGGTGCTACCCACCGAGCCACCGTGCTACCCCCAAAAGATTTCAGTTGGTTGAAATATTCAATAAATAACCATCAATAGTTTATTGTTTCCCCTCAGTTATTTTATAATCATTAGATCCTAGTTTTTATAGCCGAGCATATTTACAGTACAAGCCTTATCAGCGAACTATGAGAGCAAAAAAAAATCCTTCATTAATCGTAATCGAGGTAAAATGTTCAAGTAATCATGATACCATGAATCATGATTTGAGGTTGTATCACCTAGCACTACTAAGCATTCTATACAACGCCTCATTTCACACATTACCTGTAATATATACATTTAATTCATGTCTGAATGACAGAAAACTAGTATGCGCAAACTGCTAAAGGCAAATAATAACCCAAAGGCAAAAGGCAAATAACGTGGACATTAAACAATGCGTGTCTGTACTCTGAAAGTCATAGCCTGTCAGTTAATTGTTTTTGTTTTGTGACCTTTACAGGAAGTGAACTTCTACAAAATCATTGATTATCTCTTAGAAGGCAAGGAAGAGATCAAAGTCATACCGTAAGTTTCATTTTCTATTAAACACGTGAATATTGACAACTTTACACTTTTAAAATCACTTCAGTCAAAGCAACCAGGTATTTATAGTGTCATTTTTGTGCTCGTCTGTACTGAGCTTGCATTTGGTTCTGTTGATAGGGGACCTCCTGCAGATCACTGGGCCCTTGTCAGCGGACTCCCCACCTACGTGGCTGAGAACGGCTTTGTTAGTGCATTTCCTTGCAAATAGCCACCTTAAACGCTTAACATTCAAAATGAATTAAAAAATAATAACTACAGACAGCAGTTTCTCTGTTCCTCTATATATACAGCTTACAAAAATTAAGGGATACTTCAAAATGAAATATCCCATAATTAAATATTCCCTAATTTATGTGAAATGTGTACTTTTAGTCCCCTTTACTTTGTTCTCTAATGGTCAGGAGAAGCACAGATCAGGTACTTTTTGGGTGGTGGATATTTCTCAGCACTGCAGTGACACTGATGTGATGGTGGTGTGTTAGTGTGTGTTAGGTGCGTTTAGGTGGTGTGAGAGGATCATACACTGCAGTGCTGCTGCACTCTATTAGACACATCTAGCCAAATTGCTCCACATTGTAGATGTAAAGTCAGAGACCATAGCTTGTCTGTTGTTGCTAGTGTTAGGGTTCCTCTAATTCATTGGTTCCCAGGCTTTTTCCCTTGGAGCCCCCTGTTCCACCCACCACCCCCACAAGTATCGGGGAAATGTGGTGACCTAGTGGTTAAGGTACTGGACTCTGGACCCGATGGTCCAGGGTTCAAATCCCACCTCTGTCAAGCTGCCACAGCTGGGTCCTTAAGCAAGGCCCTTAACCCCAGATTGGATTGTAAGATTGTATGAGTTGTAAGTCGCTCTGGATAAGGGTGTCTGCTAAATGTAAATGAGAAAAGCTGCGCCCCTCCCTAGCTTTCACACACACAAACCAAAAGAATAAAGTAATTGATTCCAAATCTTTATTGGCAAAAATACATCAATTCTAACCTCTTTCCGTTTCACATCTCTATTACAACATAGCCTACTGCTTTTAAGTGAAGATAACTATTCTAAGTATGTTTAAAAGTTTTCCTAGTGAGGGTGTCATTTAAACTTCTGTTAAGATGTGCAAATTGTATTTTAAGAAAACTCTGAGCACCTCAGAGCAGACAAAGCCTTGTGCATCCACTGTGATGTTTAGCCCCTCCCCTGAGGGGAACACGGACCCCAGGCTGGGAACCATGGCATTAATCCTTCATCTGTGCTCACAGGATGCTGCCTACAGAATGCAGGTGGCTGGACATTTTAGGTCCGTGACTAATGTGTTCAAAAGCTCCAGCAGCACTGCTACATCTGATTAACTCATTCCAGCAAAACACGCATTAACACACCACTGCCAAATCAGTGTTGCTGACAGTGCCTGATCTGTGCTGGTCCTGTGGGGGTCCTGATAATTAGAGAACAGGGTAAAGGAGATTAAAAGTATGTAGTGAAACAGTAAATGAGTGGATAAAATGAGTGTAGAAACAAGGAGGAGTAGATTATTAATGATAGTGCCTAGTGTATGTTATGCCTAGTGCATGTTTTCTTTTTGCAGATCTGTAACATGATGAATGTTGCTGCTGATGAGTACTTCACATTCCAGGTATGGTTCCTTGAGCTCTGATAGTCATTTCCCCATGGATTAAAATAACTTTGAGCCCTCAACCTGTTAAGTATGTAAAAAATACCTAATTTGACAATGTTTTTTCTCATGATCCTTCCCTTGCTGTTATTCATGGAGATCACTTATATGTACTATTTTTCGTTTTTTAATGACAAGTCTCTGTAATCCATGTTATATTTTGATCTTCATAGAAAGAAGCTGTGGACGACACTGGCTTCGTCATCAAGAATGTACTGTCTCTTCCCATTGTCAACAAAAAAGAGGAAATTGTTGGCATTGCCACTTTCTTCAACCGAAAAGACGGCAAGCCATTTGAAGAGCAGGACGAGCAGATCACTGAGGTGAGACTATCAGCATGGTTGGAGTCAGCTGCAGCTCTGTCCTTGGGGTCTTATTTTCCCAACCATTTTCGTACAGGCCCTCACACAATTCCTTGGGTGGTCAGTGCTGAACTGTGATACCTACGACAGGCTGAACAAAATGGAGTGGAAAAAAGAGATTGCACAGGAGATGGTGATATATCAAACCAGAGCGTCTCTCAACGAAGTCCAGGAGATTCTGGTGAGGAAACTGCATGTACTCGTCCAGATTTTAATAACAGGTCAATGTTAATGCATGTTTTGTCTATACCTTGCAGAACACAAGGGAGAAGTTTGACATGGAACCGGAGGATTGCGATCCGAAAGAGTTGTATAAATTGCTGGTAAATCCCAGTACAGCTCATATTGCCAAATGTATTCAATTACCCTTCATGAGGAAGCATGTATATCATCCATTCTCTTAGATAGCTATGGTAAACTGATAGACAAAACTGAGAGAAAATTTGAATCAGCTCCCAATAGAGCAGACCAGGAACCAGCTGAAAAGATTACAATTAGGGGATTCCACCAAATCCATTAAATTTATTGCAAACCAAACAGTTTAATGTGTACTGTATTTATCATAACATAGCCATATACCCTAAATATGCTTAATATGATACAGGGCCGCAACCACAGCTTTTCCTTACTACATTTCCCAGCACTTATCTCTCACACCACGTGACACCCTACGCCATGCGCTGCCAAATTCCTTATCAGTGTGTGTGTAAAAGAATCGTAGTGTGTATGGCTTGCACACGAAAATTCTAAATTCACAGTTTGGCTTCCCCTGAATGTGTATTTATGTTTGTTATCAGATTCCCATCAGAAAGTATATTTCAATGTTGGCTCGAGAAGTCTTTGGCTTCCCTAGGAAGGGTTGGCCTGACCTTCTCAGCCTGTTGACAGCATATCTCTAATAGAACAACTTTTCTTAGATGCTCATAGAAGGGGCTCCAGGGAAAAAGGGTTTGAAAAAAGGTTAGAACCACTGTTCTGGGGTGATAGCTACCGAATTCCTGGTGACCCTGACCAGGAAAAAATGGTCCAAAATTTGAAAACTCCCAAAATGATTTTCCTGGTCAGGGTCACCAGGGATTTGGTGGCTATCACCCCAGAACAGTTTTTCTAACCTTTTTTCAAACCCTTTTTCCTTGGAGCCCCTTCTATGAGCATCTAAGAAAAGCTGTACCCTCCAAATAACACACACACACAGACCAAAAAAAATAAGTGATTCTCTGCAAACCTTTATTGAAAATAATGTTAATAAATTACAGTTTTTCATTTTCTCTTTCATTTGGGCTCCTTTCCCCTTTTCAAGACATTTAAAACATTTAGCTAAAGAGATTTTCCCCATAGTTTGCTAATTGTATTTTGACGAACTCAGAGAAAATAAAGCCTCGTGAACCACCTGTGGGGAAAAAGGCCTAGGTCACTGGTTGGGAACACAGAATGGCATCCTCATTAACATGGCATTGGTTAACTCAGTTAATTTGTTTTACAGAGGGCAAATATTCCCGAAGCCAAGGACGTCGAACTTCTGGAGTTCCACTTTAGTGACTTTCCTCTGTCTGAGTTTGACCTTATCAAGTGTGGCATCCGTTGTTTCTTCGAACTTGGAGTGGTGGAGAAGTTCAAAGTCCCTGCAGAGGTCAGATGTTTTTTTTGATAAAGAACTGATATCTTTGTAACTTTCAAATGTAGTACAGTGGAACCTTAGAACTCAAGACTTCATTTGGTTTCTAGTAGGCTATTCAAACTTAATTTGTTTGATGTCTAAATTAAATTTCCGCAATAAGAAGTAATGAAACTAATGAAATCCCCTAAATTATTGTTTTTTACACCTATTTTCGTACGTAAGTTTAAATAAAGCAAAATAATGTGTGTGTGTGGGGGGGGGTGTCTGAAATTGCACCAGTTTATACTAATACACATAAACATAATATTATACTATAGAAAATACAGTAAAATAATATACAGTACATTATTTACTTATGATGGCACGATGGTACCCTAGTTCTTCTTTTGGGTTTATGGTCATTGGTATACCATATTGGTGGATTATGGCCACCGACTGGACTAGATTATGTGCTTCATGGTTGGAAAATCGCACCATTAAGCATTTCATTTGAGGTGCCAAGGTTCAGAGTCAGAAATCTTGTTTAAATTTGGGGGCCAAAAAAACAGCCCATTCGAATTCTGAATTGTTCGAGAGAAGGGGCATTCAGATTAAGAGGTTCCACTTTAGTTTTTTTGTGAAGTTATTTTATTGGTTGACAAGGAAAGATGAACACAATAAAAACAAAATATTATTTGCCTTCACAAAACTCCAGTCCAACTTCCACCTTTCACTAGACATTTATAGTAGACAAATAAATGGAAACACAAAAAATAGTTTAGGTATGCTGGAAAATTTAATAACCCATTAATATAAATAAATTAAAAAACAGATTGGATAGGAGGTGATTAGTAATATAACCTTTGCAAAGGCACAGTTTTGTGTACTTCTTTACTGTACTAGCCTTGTACAGTATGATCTGAGACACTCATCCATAAAGAATCTCTCCAAATCCTAGATCACCTGACAGGTTTTTAATGTGATTCAGGTCAGGGGACTAGGATGAAAGCATGATATTGTGGTCATTGAACCTATTTGTGTTGAATGGAGACTTGCCACCTGGAAGATCCAACCATGACCCAGTTGCAGCTTCTTGGCAAAGGCAGACATCCTGGTACTTGATGTCCTAATAAAGTTCACAGGACAATTAAAGGGAAAATTCCAGGAGTATTTGTTGGCAAAAAGGTTTACCTTTTGGTATTATTTGACCATAGAACCCAACAGTTACTGTAGTCACATTGTTCTTACATTTACTGTTAAACAAGAGAAAATGTTTCTTTCTAGTACTCCATAGACATACCTTGAGCAATATGACAACCTATTTCAGTTACTGTTTGCTAAATATACTTTCTATAGAGTCAATAAGAGAAATCAATTAAATAAAGACACTTTGTTTCATTATAAGGTGGGTAGCACTGCTGACTCACAGGTCCAGAGTTCAATCCCAGGGTGGAGTGGCCTGGGTCCTTTCTGTGTGGAGTCTGCATGCCCTTCCTGTGTGGGTTTACTCTGGGTAGTCCAGTTTCCTCGCACAGTTCAAAAGACATGCATGTTAGAGTGGCCCTTAGTGCGTGACTGTGTGCGATGATTGCTATGATGGATTGGCACCCCATCTAGAGTTGTTCCTGCCCTTGAGCCCAATGTCGCCGGGTGGGCACTGGCTGGCCCGTAACCCCGTGTGAATTAAGGGCAAGATAATGGATCGATCAATGTTTTGTTATAGAATAAACTTTAAAGATTAAAATTAGAGATGCAATTTCTCTTTGAATCGTGTCCAGATGTGATTCTGTGAACTGTTTTTAAACATATTGAGATAAAAAATAACGCACCCAGAGACAAATATCGGATCGCTGCAAAACTTGGCATGAACTTCTGTCTCAGACAGAAATGTAAATGATAAGACACTGGGCCTTGCCCAGAGGCACCTTTCGGGTAGTATACCTCTTGTTGAGAGATCATTGACTGCTAGACATGTCTCTATGATGCATCTAGACTTTAAAAGGGGGTCCATTATTGGACTGAGGGAAGCAGGATGGTTGTTTTGACCTATTGCCTACCATCTAGACCGCTGGCTATTAGGAGGTGTTGGGAACAGTGGTTCCATATGGGCAAGCACACATGTTCATCAGGTGCCGAGTGGTCCAGACAGACCAACAAAGGATCATTTTATTCATCGTCAAGCATGAGCAAATCCCACAGATTTGTTGTCCATTATCGAGACACAGGTGGGCCCTTCACTACACACCCCTGTCTCTGCCTGAACCATTTCCAGGCACTTAGCAGAAGGAATTTTGTTGTCACTGTGCCCATTAAGTGCCTTACCATTGACAGCCAGCCACTGTCGCCTTCATTAAGAGTGGTGCCGTGAACAAGTAACATGGACTGCTATGTACTGAAACCGTATCGTCTTTAGTGACAAATCTAGATTTTGTTTGGGATACGACAATAGTCAGATTGAAGTGTGGAAGCCAACCTGATTGCCTCCAGTGCCCGATCGTATCTCATCCCGTATCCAGGCTGGAGACGGCCTAATGGTGTACTAGAGCCTCAATTGAACAGTTTTCGCCTATAAACGTATCATTTCACTCTAATATTGTAATCACTTACAAATCCACACATAGAAAGTGTCCGTCAATTCCAACACCTCATTCTTGGTGATTTTTTAGGTTTTATTTAACTTATTTGGTATATTCCCCCAATTCTTTTCAGGTTCTGACCAGATGGATGTACACAGTGAGAAAAGGTTACAGAGACATTACTTACCATAACTGGAGGCATGGATTCAATGTGGGCCAGACAATGTTCTGTTTACTGCAGGTGAGTAAACCAGAACTGTAATATTTCACCCAGCACTATTTACCTGAGTCACCTACATTGAAACTATACTGCTTAAAAAAGGGAGATATTTCATTATGGGATAGTTCATTTTAAAGTATCCTCTGCTTTTTGTGAGCAGTATATATTACATTTTAAAATCAGACCTGGAACATTTAATTCAAAGGCACATCATTCATCCATAAACACCAGAGTGACAGGTGATGATTCCACCTAATGTATCTGTCTTGTTGCTAATTACTGTAGTATCGGTGATTTAGTGATCTAAAGATATATTTCTAAAAGCTGACTGAATTCACAGAGCAACTTAAGGACATTGTAGTCACGTTGCCAGTATTAGACCATTCCAATGTTGGACTGTTAGATAACTGGGTGCAAGTTCAGAAGTGAGAACAGATCACCTAAAAATACCTGGAAAAAGGAAACTGAAAAACAAGCCTTGGACATTGTCCCTCAGTTTATTCGCTTATATCATGTCCCATTACATCATGATTCTGTCCCAGTTTTATTGTCCCTCAGTTATTTGCTTATATCATGTCCCCTTATATCATGATTCTGTCCCAGTTTCATTGTTCATCAGCTTATTCGCTTATATCATGTCCCATTATATCATGATTCTGTCCCAGTTTCATTGTCCCTCAGTTTATTTGCTTATATCATGTCCCATTATATCATGATTCTGTCCGTTTTATTGTCCCTCAGTTTATTCGCTTATATCATGTCCCATTATATCATGATTCTGTCCCAGTTTCATTGTCCCTCAGTTTAATCGCTTATATCATGTCCCATTATATTATGTTTCTGTCCGTTTCATTGTCTCTCAGTTTATTCGCTTATATCATGTCCCATTATATCATGATTCTGTCCCAGTTTTATCGTGCATTATTTGCTTCCTTTTCCAAACAGACCGGAAGGCTGAGAAAATACTACTCAGACCTCGATGCCTTTGCAATGGTAGCGGCTGCTTTTTGCCACGATATTGATCACAGGGGGACCAACAATCTGTATCAGACTAAGTATGTTATTGTAATTTACACGCACAGGCCACTTTATTAGGTAGACCTCCTTGTCTATACACTTCATTTACCATATATATGCATTTTGTAGTTCTATAATTACAGACTGTAGTCCATCTGTTTCTCTTTGTACCTTATTCATCCCATTTACCCTGTTAACTAATGGACCAGTACTGGTGGATCATTCTCAACACTGCAATGACACTGGTGTGGTGGTTGTGGTGTGTTAGTGTGTTGTGTGATCTACTAGTATAATTAGATCAGACACAGCAGTGCTGCTGGTGTTTGTGCGCTCAGTACTTCAATACGCCATCTTATAGATGTAAAGTCATCTGTCTATCTAAAGTCTTAATCAGTGCTCAAAGGATGTTGGTGGACTGCTATGTCTGATCCACTTGTACCAGCACAAGTCCTTTGTTGGTCCTAACCAAGGTAAACATGTATGTAACCAATTAAGTTAAGAAATAGATTGACTACAGACTGTAATTATAGAACTACAAAGTGCATCTATATGGTATGTGGATACCTATATGGTATGTGAAGTGTAGAAACAAGGAGGTGTACCTATTAAAGTGGCCTAGAAAACGTCACACAATGCGGATTTATTTGTAATGCTGAATTTTACATCCTAGGAGTGCATCCCCTTTGGCCAAACTTCATGGGTCCTCCATTTTGGAGAGACACCATCTTGAATATAGTAAGACTCTCATGGCTGAAGAGGTTTGTTACCAATGTATTTCACAAATATATGGAAACCCTTTTGTTCAAAGGAACTCACTTCTTCACCACTGTGTTTTTGTTGGTCCTGGGCAGAACCTAAACATTTTCCAGAGTCTACAAAAACGCCAGTTTGAAACTGTACAGCACTTACATGACGTCTGCATTATTGCCACTGACTTGGCCTTGTACTTCAAGTAAGAGTTGTTCCTCTAACATTGACATCCAGCATTACAAAAGCAGACCAGACTGAACAATCAGATCTTTTTTTTGTTGCACAGGAAGAGAACAATGTTCCAGAAGATTGTTGATGCCACAGAACCAATGGCGGATGAAAAGGAAGCTATTAACTATGTTTCCAACAACCCAGTAAGAAAGGAAATTATCATGTAAGTAAGATTTATTTTGAATTAAAGCCACTGCACTGAACCAATTCTAATTGTATTATTCTTCATTATTTAATACAGGGCAATGATGATGACTGGCTGTGACTTGTCTGCCATCACAAAGCCTTGGGAGGTCCAAAGCAAAGTGTGTGATTTTCTGGTTACGGACAATAATTAAGTCCGGTTATGGAGCTTGAAGATAAAGGCAGTATGTAAAACAAATCTTTAAACAGGTTTTCTGTCTTTTGAAGGTGGCTCTGATGGTTGCTGCTGAATTCTGGGAGCAGGGTGACCTAGAGAGGGATGTACTTCAGCAAGAGCCTATTGTAAGTTCTGTTTTTTAGTAGTTTATGGGCCAAAAGTCAGAGAGCACTGCTGAAAATGCTGCCTGAATACTTGCAAAGGATTCGTACTGCAGCGTGATAATGACCCAAAAAATCCACCTCAAATCTTTACAACAACTACAGGAAGACCAAATGAATATCAAGGTGTGCTGACCTGGCCTATCGAGTATTTATGAGGACGCTTAAAGACAGAAAGAGACGAGCGTTCAGTAACAATAAATGTGGCTTTTTTATATTGTGAAATCATGCTGAAATGAGAAGGATCATCAGATTTTGTGAGTTCTATGGTGGCTCGGTAGGTAGTACTGACGCCTTACAGCAAACAGTTCTTGGGTTCAATCCAAGGGTGGAGCAGCCTGGGTCATTTCTTTGTGGAGTCTGGATGTCCTCCCAGTGTTTGAGTGGGTTTACTTT
>JAUZSU010002055.1:0-23149 GCA_034780255.1 Parotocinclus maculicauda
TATATATTTGATCACTTATTTTTTGACATTTTAGGGGAAGCTGAGCTTCCCTTGCAGTCTTAGAGCAATCGTCACTGCCATCTGTCCACATCACTGACATCGGCAAGACTACAGCGTATGCGCAGGCTAACCTCGCTATCCAAATGGTATTTTATCATACCTCTCATGCTATCCAATCCTGTCAAGTGTTACGGCTTTGCAATAGACAGGGTAGTAAAAGTAAATGACTATATTTTCTTCACAATTATGAATTTCCATATATTAAAATTGCAGTGGAATGATGTTTGCTATGTAGATGGTAGCGTTCCATTTTTTTCCAGCGGTATCTCAGACACATTTACATAGTGTTTGTTCATACATACATAATGTACATTATGTATTTTCTTGGGAAAATACCCTTCATGTTTACATTACAGTAGCCTAACCAGACTAAGTGACTACGGTAATGTCTGGTCAACATCGATTTCGGTCAGCATTTCGTTTCACACAATGTACTGCGGTCATTAAGTAGCTCACACATATATATTTTTTAAGCACATTCTACAATAGGTTATTTGCAAAGCAACTTGTATCTATATACAGAAAATAAAAGTGGTATTTTAATTAAGACAGCAAAGTTCATAGAGGTTGAAGAATTCAAATGACAGAAACTTAGAGCAGCAGGTTGTTTTATAAAAATATTGGAAAATCTGTTGACAAAGTTTCACAGGGCGGTGTGTGTGTGTGTGTGTGTGTAGTTGATTAAGAAAAGCAAAATGGGATGTTGAAATGAGCAGAAATATTTCTCCATAATTCATTTATTGCTGCCTTGTTTTGTCATCTTGTGTGCCAAGGAACTGCCAGGACTTATGTTAAAGAGACTAATGACTTGTACCTGCCTGCTCTCTCAGCTCAAAGGGAGGCTCTTAAAAGCTCACTTTCACTGTAATAAGGCGGCACGATGACTCGGTCAGACCCACACACTTATGAGTGTCATCATATTTCAGACTGAGAGTCATAAAAAGGCAACAGAACTACAAGCTCATGCTGACAAAAATGTAGTGTTGGTTAGAATGTAGGGTCGAAGGACAGCATTTCCTCTCCATTAATAACCATATCAATGATGTTAATAATAATTCCCTTAATATGTTCCTGTTTGTCTGTGTTAAATCCCCTTAAAACATACTACCAAGTGTGTAGTCACATGACTCTGCCTCGTCCAATCAACAATAGGGAACCAACAAGGAGGAGAACTCTAACTTGTATCAGTTTATAAAAGCAGTGTCCATCATTTAACACATTTTGGAGTTTCAGAAGACACTAACACACATAACTCACAAGTCAGACATGAGCACTGTGGATAAACAGTTTCGGAGACCAAAGGTAATACCAATCTCCTTCAACACCTACAGAACAATCACATTAATGTTACAGAATATGAAAAAAGAGAGACACTGACAAGGACACAGTAACAACGGCCTTCACAAAGCAGCTGTCAAAAATACCAGCTTAAGCAAACGCTAAACAATTCAAGAGAGATTTAAAAATATGGAAATAAATAGCTAAGGCCATATCACAAAAAATGAAGAAAGACAATTTCAGTTGGCTTAAAGCCACCAAATTAACTTGAAATACATGTCTTTGGACTATTGGAGGAAACTGGAGTACCCAGAGTAAACCCACACAGACATGGGGAAGACATGCAGACTCCACACAGAAAGGACCCAGGCTGCTCCACACTGGGATTAAACCCAGTACCTGCTTCTTGTAAGGCAGTGGTGTTACCCACCGGGCCACCGTGCTACCTGCAATAATATTGATTTAATAATATTGATATTGATTTGAGGTCATATCACCCAGCACTAACTGAAACTATCTGTCTAATTAAATGTATCGTACTATTCTAAGACGTTAGAAAAAAACTGTTTCTATAGGCTACAGTGGCAAGTATTTAGTGTGACCTCCCCTTACACCATGGGCATAGCAGCATCAGGGAGCGTCACTTGGATCCCAAGTTGCCCCTTCAACAGTTCAAAGAAGTTTAATCAGGGAAGATTCTTATGGAAAGGTAACCGCCAAGAAACCACTTTTTTCTGAAGAGGAACAGGGTGAAAAGACTAAGATATTCTGTAAGTATGTAAGTTTGGAATGAAGACCAGCGAAAATGAGTATTATGGAGTGACCAATCGTCGACAATATGTATAATATACTGCTTACAAAAATGCGGTGCTAATTCATTTTGAAATAACTTTTGTGAGCAGTGTATAATGGCATTATAGCATTGCAGCAAATCTAATACTTCAGTTATGTAAGTAAAAAAATGCATTTGTAATTATTTCATTAAGCAATCAGTCATGCTTCTGTTTTGTACTACACGTCTTGTGCATGAAGTTGAGCGCTTATTTTGCATTTGTGATTGTTTGAGTATGTCATTCTGCTTTCAGGAAGCTATTTCTTTGGTAGACCTTGGAGGCATTGATGCATTCTGTTGCTATTTCCCCTTGCTCTAGAATTCATTGTTGTTGTTGGAATACAAAGCGTTCACACTACAAAATGTACTTGTGTTGCCTTGACGGTAAAAGCTGAATCAGAACTGGCTTCCCTTGCTGGTCACTTTATCTTTAGTTGATGTTTTGCTCTTACCCCATTAGCTATCCAGGCTTTCTTCCTGTAAGAAATGATTAAGCAGTGATCATTTTTCTTTTTTTTTCATCAGGAGCATCGGAGATTAGTGCATAGCACATGGCAGGGTAGCTGTGGGCCTGTGGTGTAGCCTATAGATGAAACTTTGACTGCATGAGTTTTAAGTGTCTCTTCTCTTATCTCTATGGTGCTCTCTGATGCTATTAGATTGAATACCAAGCCCTCTGGGATCCATCAGTATCAGTGTCTGCAGGCTTACTTGAATTATCCTCAGTGCTCGTTTTTCAGCTTTGGAAGCCCAGACCATATGTCCATGTAATTTCCCATTTCCACACTTAAGTAGCAACTCACTGTACAAATTCTCAAATAGTCCCTTGCTCACTGATTTGCATCAGATACAGATTAGGGTCACTTTCGTTTTAGACACCTTCTTTATATGTTTAGGATGGGGTGGCAGATGAAGCCCATTCTTCATCACATGGTCTTGTTTTAGACGTCCACTGTGATAGTTCTATGCTGATGTAATGCACACAACACTGAGTCACCAATACACAGTCTCCCACACACACACACACACACACACACACACACAGGCTGAACAATGTTGAGTCATATTCCCTCTATTCCTGTCAATCAGCACAACATCAGTGTTGTATAAAGCACCGAGTGCTTGACAATCCTTTGTTTGAGAGACGACTCAAATAATGAAAAACAATAAAAAAAGTCTTTCATAATAGAGAGAAAGCAGGATGATAATCGAATTGTGAAAACACAATTGTTCAAATAAAGAAAGCAATATAGTATTTTATTAGTGAAGAATCAAGTCTTTTATACCCCTTGGATAATTTAGTAATGTATAAAACTGTACTGTACTATACTCTTATGACTATGTATTTTACTAAAGGTATGTTAATAGCAAAGGTAGTATGGTACGTTATAATACACTGCTCACACAAATTAGGGGATATTTAATTACGGGATATTTCATTTTAAATTACCTGTGTGTTTTTGGAAGTGCACATGTTTCAGCTCTTAATTTATTAGCCACTGATCCCAAATCAGTACATGTATTCTCTGTTTAACACACAAACCGAACCACAGATGCTAGCTAGCTGACCATGTGCCTTGTCCTTTCTTAAATTGAGTTCTTTTGATTAATACACTATGCTCGTAGCGACTCTATGATTGCGCCACATTTCACTGGATGGCTCTTCATGGACAATCGATGGAAAACCAATGGAGCTTGAGGTGGAGCGCCACTGTCTTGCTTCACAATGAATCTCTAACCTTCACTTTGAGTTGCCAAACCTAGCTACCTTGCTTCTAATGGGCGTTAAACAGTCTGAATTGTCACATGGGATCTCCCTCTTTGGCTCTTTTATACTCTGGTTACTCAGTGAACTCATGAAAAAGAAGCACTTAGTTCTTTATAATTCACTAGGAATGCCCTATTCTTATTTGCTTGCCATAATTCATTCTCAGAGCAGTTCATCTCTTCCTGTGTGATACAGCTTAGCTGAAGAAGCAAAGGCTGCATTCATATGAAACTGTATCTGGAGCCAATTCATCAATCTTTTTTATTTAACTACAGTATGCTTTAGATCTAACGATCTCAGAGAGTATTCTGAAGTACTACTCTACTCTATTGGTTGGTATAGTGAGCAATCAGCACTTCCTCCAACTGAGCATAAGTGTTAACATTTTCCCAATCTGTAAAACTAAAGCAATGGACTTGAAATCAGTGACCCAGTTTAGATGTTTTGGCATTCCCCCTGTGTCTGAGCAGCATGAACAGAGGTGTCAAGGCCAGCTGTCTGGCTCCTGCTCAGACAGAGCTACGGGCTGTCACACCTGGACCAGATCAGTATCATTCAGGAGATAGCATGGGGAAAGCCAGAGTGTCTGCAAAGTTATCGACTCCTGTCTCTGAGTGAGAGAAAGGGTCAGGGGTTGGATGGATGAATCCTGTTAGTATTGCAAAGGCTCCTTCCAGTCTTCAGGACAGTCTCGATTGGTATTTGATTATTTCTTGCAATCCACCTAAAGCTGGTTAATCACTATTCTTCAGGTCAGGGCAACGGGATTGATTGCACCTGGGCATTGTTTGAGGAAATTGAGTTTTAATGGTCTTAAAGTTTAGACTCTGCTCTAAGGAAGGGTGAGAGCAGGGATTCTATGGAGTGTGCTTTTCCTTAACAAGTGGGAAGAATGGATCATTAGAAAAGGCTGTTACAGAATTACAGAATAATTCTGTAATTTTTCAGTTTATCTTATGTTTATTCCATATTTTGGTTTTAGTGGTCATTGCATGTTGTAGTTCTACAAGTACAGACTGTAGTCCATCTGTTTCTCTACATACTTTGTTGGTCTCCTTTTCTCTGATCTCTAATGTCAGGTACTATTTGGGTGGGAGATTATTCTATGTGATGTGGTGGTGGTGCATAAGTGTGTGTCTGACACCTGGTCGAAAAGATCAAAACTGGTGCAAAAGATGAAATATGGCTTTAAGAGGATAAATTCCTGGGTCAGTAGATTGACCACACAGCATTTTCCTGTCCTATTTTTAGGTCCAAAATACACTATACAGAAGTTTGTGGACGCCCCTTCTAATAATTGAGCTTTCCTTTTTCAGCAACACCTAGTACAAACACATTCATAATGTAAACTAAGATATGTTTGACAAAAAGTGGCAATAAAATGGGTCGCACTGGTACCCCAGTGACGATCAATATGACACAACAAGTTAGTTTAACAGCTTTGCACAGAATATCGATCTCAACTACACCAGCTTGAAAAATGTCTGCAATGCCAAAAGTGAGGCAGGGCTAAGATCTGAAGCCAACCTCACAGTCATGTTCCAAAATGGAAAGCCAGGGAATAATTCGATATGACAAAAGCAATGGTGGAAAATGAATAAGAACACTGCTCAGTGAACAATGAAACAAACACAAAATCTCACTTACTTTAAGGGAAGGTATTATAAATAAATAAGTATAATCTTCTTGATCTACTTTGTTGGGGTTTTTCTTGTTTGTTTTTGCTTCAGCCAATATGAGTCTTAGCTTGACCCGATTTGCAGAGAATGAAATTACAACCAATAACTTATGGTTATAAGTCTTTACTACACTTAAATTATTTTATCTTAAAGTATAAACATTTTCTCTAATATTTATAAGACAGAAAGGGTTCCTTTTCTTAATAGTTGTGTATATTGTTACTTTTTCAAATAAACCCTTTTACTTTTTCTGGCCATCTTTTATTGAGGGCAAAAGGGGCACATCTATGACAGTGAGGGTATTTTTGGGGATTTGGACTGCAACTACATTAATTATTTGCAAAAAAAAAACAATTGTACAAATCGAAATATATTTAATAAATGCTGCTAATTTGCTCAGAACTGGACACGGAAGTATGCCGTAAACCAAAAATGCGAGGGCAAGAACAACCCTGGATGGGGTGCCACACACACACAGTCACACACTAAGGGCCACTTTAGAGACACCAATTAACCTAACACGCATGTCTTTGGACTGTGGGAGGAAAACGGAGTACCCGGAGTAAACCCACACAGACACAAGGACGATTCCACACAGATAGGACCAAATCCTCTCCACCCTGGGATTGAACCCTGGACCTTCTTGCTGTGAGGCAACAAATTGATTTAAAAAAGCTAAATAACTTTAGAAAATGTTTACATCCTGTCTGAGAAACAATTTTAATTGGCTGGGAATTAAAGAAGGCATTTGCTGAAGTGTTGTCTGAAGGGTGTCTTATTTTCCTGTACTTCTGTCATACCCATCTGCCTGTTTAAGTGAAAAAACAGCATAGTTCATGTTCTCTTCCAAGCATGCTCAGCTGTTCTCTTACATTGCTTACAGAAAGATGCAGTGGATGGCTGAATTTGTGTGTCTCAGAGGACGCATGCATCAGCCTTCACTCTCTCCTAGATTGGCTGGAAAGACATAATTGGAGGAAATGTATGGTGTGGAGCTTGGCAGGACATAAAGGAGAGGAATAAAGCATAATTAGGACAGACGTGGTTGGATGTTCCTAGGTATAAATGACAGCTTTGTAGTATTGTAACATGCCAGTTTTTCAGTTTCCTTTGTACAGCAGGGTGTGTGGATAAATATCTTTGTTTTGTGTCTAGCCTATAGAAATTGTATGGGTGCATAAGCGTTTTATGTAACCACTAAGGGACAGCGGTTAAATTACTGGGCTAGTAACCAGAAGATCGAGGGTTCACAGCCATTTACCCTCAATTGCAACTGGTAACATAAGGATGGGTAATGATGTCTGCCAAATTTTGGTGCATTGCACCATAGGAAAATGCATTAGGTATATACAGGATTTGAGAAAACACTTTTAGGAAGTCATTTTCTCTAAGAAATGGGGTAATTTTTACCACCTGACAGCCCTCTGTCCTCTGAGTGACACTCTCCTCAGGACAGCTCCACATCTTTAGGACAGCACCAGGTCGATTCCCAAAATCCTTAACCCTTTATTGCACCTAACATAAGAGTGCATAAAGGTGTGCGCTCAACTTTTAAACATTTAAATACATGTACAGTACTGTGCAAAAGTCTTAAGCCACCATTAGATGTTGTTAACAATGGTATAATCATCAGATGTAGCATGTGGTTGACAATTGGGCCGAAAAAAAGCTAACTAGGATTGGTCACTCCATAATACTCTTTCACTGATGTTCATTCCAGCCTTTGTAAGCTTTAGCATATCTTATCCTTTTCACCCTGTTCTCCGTCTAAAATAAATAGTTTCTACCCTTCCAAAAACACCACTAAAGCCCCATTGAGACTATGCAGGGTTCAGCTTGGCATCCTGATAAAGCTGAGGTGAAGTCACACTAAATTCTTACCACTGTCGCTGTTTTTTAAAATTATTTTCAGATTTCTAACACTGCATACATGTATCCTGTATTATTGTAATCTATTAGTGGCTTAATACTTTTGCTATATTCCATATAGGAAGTGATTTTGCCAGTGCAAAAGTTTTTCAGTAACCTTCTATCGTCTGTATTTTTCATATCTTTTTCCATTCCACCCTGCTTATCCTGGTCAGGGTCTCGAGGGGAAGGGGTGTGTGAAGCCTACCCCAGAATTAATGTAGCATAGCCAGGAGTGTTCAATGGATGGTAAACAAAGGTTGCACTTTACAAATACTAACGCACTATTTCTGTTCAGTTCTGGATCCAGGGAGTCTATTGCAGAAAGTAGCCTATAGCCGAAAGTGTTAGAAGGATGGGATTGGATTTTTGTGCTTGTTTTTTTGCTTGAATCACTGAAAAAGATCATCTTTTTATATATTAATAATATTTATATATGTATAATCTTGTATAATACAAGAGAACGAACATTGCTTTCAAGTATGCAATTGCTTTTTTGCCAAAACATCATAATCGGCTGGCCACTGTTGTGATGTCACGGGCGCCAATTGTGAACTTAAGGTGTGAGGACGCCCCTGCTTGCCAACCTGCAACATTAAACCCTACGATTGCTCAGATACCATGAGGGGGAAGTGAGGGGGAGAAAGGGAGAGGTGAAAAAAAGAGGAATTAGATGTGAAAATGGATTTGCAAATGTGCTCGAGTCAGTAGCGCTCTTTGTAAGGCTGACTCATTCTCTCTGTGTATATCTCCCCCTCTGTTTGGTGTGGCGTAGTGTTGCACGTACACTCTCTCTCTCTCTCTCTCTCTCTCTCTCTCTCACACACACACATATTGTGGTACTGCTGCTGGTGCTGCCATTGTCTGACCAGGTTTCCCCTGTGATGGTTCCAGAGCATGTCTTTGCTCTGTGTGTAGGCTCTTTTAGCTCAAGCTCAGCTTTGGACTGGGATTCCAGAAGGCTGAAGGCTCGGGAGGAGAGGGAGTACCATCTGTCACAGTTCCTTCTTTAATCCAAGCTACGTGTTTTCTTTTTTCCTACACTTTGGCTTGCTTAACTCGTGAAATATGGGACATTTTCTAACACGTAATGTTTAACCGAAGGAGAATGCGTTAGGCGTAGACTGGATTTGAGAAAACATCACTTTTCAGAAGTAGTTCTTCTCTCAGAAATTGAGCCCTTTTTGCTCCTGCCACCTGAAGTCTGTCCTTATTCCGTGTAACACTTCACCTCATCAACACTGGATCGCGGTAATGCTTTTACCGACGCCATCGGGTCAGCACCAGGTCTACCCGTGAATCCTTGCATCTCCCCGAAACGCAACAGAAGACCAGGATTACTCCAGACCATGAAGAAAATCTGGTCCAAGAAACGCTTCCAGGTCAGTCCTGCATGCCTTTCTCCTCGAACTTCCCTGAAGTTTGACCCATATATGACGTGTTTGTCATTTACTGTGTGGAGTCTGAGTGAGCTAGTGCCCTAGATTAATTTCCCCTCACCGGGATTCACAGGCAGCAGATTGTGCCCCACCCTTTGGCTGTAAACAAAGTAACAAAGGTTGCACGTTAAATACAAATGCACTCATTATTTCTGTTCAGTGGTGCAAACTGGGACGATGTGCACATCATTTAGGGTCCAATCTACAACAGATTGTTTTAGTTGCTGTTTAATAGCATATGTGTATGTACAGTCCCATGTCAGCTCAATTCGTAATCTAAGTTTAGATTAAAACAATGTATGCTTTTGTCTGGTAATATCATGTAGTGTTAATACGGTAATCAAATGTTAAAGCGAGATTGAATAAACAAGGTTTAATATTACTGGTTCAGTATTTTTTAATAGTGTAGAGATTTATTCTTTTGAAGATGATATATCATTGTGTTTATTAAACTGAATTTTTAAGCAGACACATGGAAAACCAGATCGAGGATTACTACGGGTCAAAAAGTAACAAAGCAAAATTGCTTCTTACAGAAGCCATGTTAAGCCATATGCCTTCTAACAACATTCATAGGACTCAATCAAGTCTAACGCACATTGCATAATGTAAACGTCTTTTGTCAAATTAGTGAGAATGAGCCGAATTATGCTCATCCTGTCAGGTAATGTGGACGATTTACACTGCTGTGTATCACCATCAGATCAATGCAATGCTTTAATGTGAGTTTAGACACTCTTGTATTATCATTGGGGTGTACCATGCTTTAAATGTCTTGGATGTAAGATCCAGGATCACTCCCTTTTTTACACTTGTGTACAAACGTTACAGTGTTACAACAGAAATAAGGGAAATGACAAATCTGGATACTTTAGCGTGACATTTGATACGCTTTCAACTCTTTTTGGGGAACATTTTACACTGACGTTACGATGTGCGATCGCAGCTCACTCCCCCTTTTTCCTCGTCTCTCACGTCTGATGGAAACCAGTGAGAGGAAGAAAAATGGGAGGGAAGGGGGGGATGGGGAAAGAGGGAGATAATTGGATCTTTCGTCCGTAGACAGAGGCAGACAGGTAGAGAAGGCTGAGATGGAGATAGAGGCGTAGCTCACAGATGTTGTGCCAGCTTGATTGCCAGCTTATCATTCCTTATATTTCCTTACATTTGATCACAGTGTTGAAACCATCATTAATTACTGATGTTATGTAGGCAGGGTATGAAAAGGTTAGCCAAATATGATTAATTTAGAAACACTTTTTTACTCAAAAAAAATGAGAATAGCACGCCATGTCAACAAACATTCTCTTTATTCCTTCAGTTTATTCTCTATTGATTTTTCTATTCATTATCTCTGTTGATCTTTCTGTTGACTCTTCTATTGATATTCTAATCTGCTAAGGAGTTAATAAACCCATTGACATGATTAGACTCAGAAATGGATCATTAATGACCAATAATTTGTGTTTACAAATGGATCATTAATGGTATATTTACGATGGGAAAGCACTGTTGTGTTTTTTAGAATCGTTTATTAATTCTGACCTTCTTTTAGTTCTTCTTGAAGAAGAATCAAGTCTTCGTTATTTGGATAATGAATGTACATATGTAGTGCAACAAAATATAATGAAACGTTATTGCACCTTCCTGGCATTACCACACCAAAGACTGAGCTGTTTGGATCGAATTCCTAAAGATAAACTGTTAAGAGACACCTTGAAATTGGCTTTAAATGAGTCTGAACATCAAACATGCAGTGTGGTACGTCTGGAGGAAACTTTGTGATAGGTCACTGATACCTTTAGCTGTCAATTCAAGCTCAACAATGAAAAGATATATTGACTGCAGGGCATGAGCTTGCTGAGGAATGAAGCAGGACTACAACTGAATATTCATCTTACGTTACGAAGCCACTTTAGACCAGCAGTTACACACTAAATACTCCTAACCTTCTGTAAATAACCTGTGATCTCATAAAGTGACCAAAGGCCAAATGATTTAACAAACTGAAATAAGACTTCAGGTCAGTTACATGATGTTTATTCATTGAGATTGAGGTGTGATCGGAGCTCTCCAAGGTCCTGACTGCCTTTGTTTTTCTGCTTTTAAACAATTGTCATGTTTAAATTGTCTTTTCTGCTAAACCTTTGAGAAACAGCTTTTATTTATATGCTACAAATACACAGTTTTAGTGCTTCTCATGCATTTCAATTAGCTTTCAGCATAAATCAAGAACGTGTGTCTGAATACAAAATTTAGACACACACAGTTTGCCTCTACTGAAGCATTTACATGAGCTACGTATTTAGAGTGATCAGATATAAACAAGAACATACTAGCACTGATCTTTTACAAACACAAAATATCTAAATGAGCACCTGTATGTTTGCAACAATGTACATTATATATTCAGGATATTTCATTTATGTGATAAATGTAACAGATGGATGGATAAATACATAGTTGGATGGTTAGGTGAATGAATAGATGGTTGAGTGTTTGAGTGACAGTGGGATGTTAGATGGAGAGATGGGTGTGGTGAACTTATGGACAGACACATGGTTGAATAGATAAATGTATATGTAGATGGATATGAATACAGGTGAATGGATGGTTAAATAGGTGGATGGATGGGTTGTGAGGAAAGACAGATTGGTTTGTGGGCAGGTGGACAGACAAAGGAATGGATAGATGGATAGATGTATGAATATGTAGACAGATAACTGTGTGGATGAATGGATGAATGGATGAATGGATATGTAGATAAATGATAAAGCTGTGTTAATAGATGGATGAATAGATTGAGATGAAGGCAAATGAATAGATGGTTAAATACGTGGATATATGGATAGATGAGTGTTTGTGGAGGAGAGGGTTGTTAGGGTAGATAGACTGATGGACAGACAAAGGGATGGATAGCTGTATGAATATGTAGACAGATAAATGGGTGGGTTATTAGCTGGATGAATAAATTGATTCATGAGTGGATATCCATATGGATGGCTAGATAGATAGGAAGATGGATAATAAAGTTGGGTTCATTGATGGACGAATGGATTTATGAATGTGTAGATGGATGAATGGTGGGTGGATAGACTGATGTGTAGACAGCTGAATGTATGGTTGAATATGTGGATGGCTTAATTAATGGATTAATTAATAAGTAGAAGAATGGATGGTGGATGGTCAAAGAGGTAATACTGATCAATAGTAAATGTAAGATGGTGAGTGGATGAATAGATGGATGGCTAAATGGGTGGATAGATAGTTTGAGTGGCTTGCCAGGACAGTTGGGTGGGTGGATGGATGGTTGGATGTTTGGAAGAGACCTCTCCATTGTAATGTCCCAATGATCCTATTGCTTTTTGTTTTTGGCTTTATTGAAGCTTCTGCTGAAACCTGCAGTTTGAGGCTGACATCTTTACGATTTTATAAGCTTGTGTAGGCTTGGGTGTCATTTTTTCTAGATTTTGTATTGTGCTTAATATTTTGACAGATTTAGGCATTCCAATCGAATTCATAACTGATGTAATTAGTTGAATTAAAAACAGTTATAAAATAAAGTGCTGTGTGCATATCCATAATCTCATCAGTCACTCTGTAGGGTACGTCTCATTGTTTCTACAATAATTGTCCATTGTTTAGTTCTACTTACTATTTAATGCTTTGTTTCTTTAAATACAGACTGTAGTCCATCAGTTGCTCTTCACACCTTGTTAGTCTCCTTTACTCTGTTACGTAATGGTCAGGACCCCCACAGTACCAGTACCAGTACTAGCACACTTCAGTTACTGTTTGGGTGCTAGAACATTAATAATAATAATAATAATAATCTTATTTTGATTTAATCCAATAATCTTATAACAATTATGCAAAATAAAAATCTGCCATCTAAGCAAGTAAATTGTGAACTGTGGTTTTCTCTTGATTCTCAACAGGCATACCAAAGTACGCTTATCAGGCCTTTCACATTTTAGCAGATGCTTTTGAAAGTACTTTTTTACACTTTTCTTGATAAATTGGCCACAGATGTAGCAAAATGCCTATGCCTGATACACTATCCACTTCTCCAGCTGGAACATAAACTGAAATGGCTATTTCAACGCACCTGTATTTATATTGCTATGCACACCCCTGGACAGTTCCAGACAGTTCTAAAGATCTAGAAAATTAAGGACAGTTATATAAACTTCTCAAGAATAGTCACAGTTCCAAAAGCTACTTGAGGTATCAGCACTGAATGTATCCCAAATGTTCTGGGAAATAGAAAACCTTTCTTAATGAGACTGTGTTTAAGGTATTGGATTGTGGACCAAATCCTACCTCTGCCACAGTTGGGTCCCTGAGCAAGGCTCTTAACCCACAACGGCTTGCTCTGTAAGACTGTATTAATTGTACATCGCTCTGGATGAGAGCATAAATGTAACTATCATGACCCTGACCACAGCAGCAAAGTTTATGGAAAACAATAACCTTTCCTATACATTTTAGGCCTAAGGAGTTTAAAAAACACACTTAGCACCTGCAGACAAAGGGTTATGTAGTGAAAATCTGCTTTGTAGTTGCTTGATTTCTCTTTTCTATGGTATTTCTTATCTAAATGTGAATTAAATGGACAAACTAAGCCAATCATCAATTCCTTTCTTGTACCTCTGTCTTATTCTTTATCTTAGCAAAACGTGTCATTATTTTAGTAGAAGCTTTACTCACCTTTTCTGTTTTTATTTCTTTATCAGCAAGTCTATTTGCTTTTTACTTCTGTTTAACACTAAGTGATATTTAGGTAATATGATGCAGCTACTTTGTCAAAGTGAATGCTGTAGTAACATACCTACCTAGCATCTGATCTCTTCATGACTGAATTCCTGATTCTGATCATTTATGACAGCACATCTTTGACATCTGTCAGCTGCATGGTAAATTACAGGTGCGTTGTAACGTGAATTATAATTATACTATACCTAAAGGGATAATTATCCCAGAATTCATTATGTGCATCCAAAGTGCTCTTTGGCAATCCAATTCAGAGAGTTATAACCACTCAAGCACCTAATTTTCACTTTCTCATTATGGGAATTAAATGCAGAATGACAAAGGACAACTTCATTTTTGTTTTAATATAGTGTAAGTAATACTGAAATTCAGCAAAAATTGTAAAAAAAAACTGATGGGGTATGTGCCAAAGTGGCACAGTGGTGGCACAAGTTTGAGCCTGGTCGTGACTCCCAGCTGGGACAGGTCACATGAAGGCATGACTGTGACTGTGTCTGAGGGAGGGATGGACCATCCCTTGGCACTGCAACAGTAACCCTTAAACACCCCTGCAATTTCTGACAACATTTAATAATGTCCAGGGTAGGCTTCTACCTGCACCATGTGTTCTCCAGACCAGTGAGAACACACCTGGTCTGCTTGAGCAGCCACAGACCCAGTCGTTTAGGCCTGGACTTTAAAACTGGTAAGGGACAAGACACAAGGTAAGATGCGACGCATGGTTCTGGAACCCTACAGAAGAAGTAATGCCAGCAGGTAGGCCATTAAATATGCAGAAGAAACTGGATTCAACCCAAACTTGGAAATCTATTTACTCCAGACACAAACATGTACATGGTGGATCAAAGACATGAAACAGGGCACCCTTGCATCTGACCAACAGGACATGAACCAGAGTGGATCAGCTCATAGAGCACTGGTTTCCAGCGGTGTGCCTCCATGGCTCTTGTCCTGCTTTTGGCAAGGTGAGCTTTATAATATGCAAAATGGTTCTGCAGGTTTGCAGATTGTTCTCTAGCTTTAGGGCAAGGCAGACTTGTTCCACCTGGCAGAAAGTTTTAGTTCATGTTTGCATATGTAGGAAACGACTTCCTGACTGTGTCTGATGCCCGACTCCCCGTTGGCAATGTCGTGGAGTAGGGCTGAGCTTTGGTACCATCTCGGTCTATTTCTCTGTTCTGTCGTGTTAAAGGCTTCCGCACTCAGATTTACCCCTGAGGTCTGGAAGCATGGTTTGTGGTAGCCACAGTGTGATGTCTGAACTTTGTCTGTTTTTACCTCTGCCCTATCAAGACTCACTTCATGCCATGCTTTCTATTCTTACCCTTCAGAAGCTTTAAGACAGAATCAAATACAAGTCTTTGAATAACCTTTGCAAATGACCTTTATATCTATCAGTCGTTCATTTCAAGTAGTAATTCTCCATGGAGACATGAGCCACCTGAGAAATATTTGAATAACCAATTTTCATTTGCTAATTACATTAAGTGTGTGCTAGAAAATCAAATCGAGAAATCTACTGTACAATTTGTTAAATTCAGCCAAGCACGCTTACAGATTCATTTGTTTATCCCTCAGGGGAAACCCTTAAATGTGTCATGTAAAACCTTAAAACAGATCCTAAGCGGAATCCCTTTAAGCTATGGGTGGTTCACATGAACTCACTGAAGAACCTTTCTTATCTACAAAAAAGCATTCTAAAGTTTCCTCAAGTACCCCAATTGTAATTGATACATAACATTACATTTCCTCATACCTGTATATTTTGTAAAATATAGCATTGGATTATATATAGCCTAAAATTGTTATTCATTATTTTATAGTCTTACTCAAACTATGGCAATGTAACGTTTGGATGCAAACAATGGTAATTATTCTGTTTCCCTTTTCTCTTAAACATAATCTGAATCAGCATTTAAAATCAACTAAATATAACCTACAACATACAGTCTATCTGTTTTTCTAATTACAGGTTTTCTCTGTCGTTTTGGTGCATTTCTTACATCGTTATTGACGTTTGCACAACAGTAAGTGCATTTCTTAAAACAATTCAAAACCTTGTTGATTAAACCGATTGCTCGAAATGGATAGTTCATTTCTCAAAAGCAAGTATTCAAGTCAAGAAAAGTGTCAGTGACACCATTGTTTATGAACATGTTTGTCATGTTTTCATTATGACAGTTCACTCTGTTTTCCACTGCAAAAAAAAAAGAAAATGGTGATACTACCTGAAAATGCTCAAAACAGCATTTTACACTATTATCACACCCATTCCAAATCTACAGTTAACTCTACCGTACACACACAGTACAGTACAAAAGTAAAAGTTTGACCATAAAGTTCACAGTTTTACTATGAATTTGTGATTATAATTTTCTTCATGGTTCCACTGTCAAATTTCATAGTACAGTTGTAAATTTGTTTGACTATGAACTGACCATAAATTAATTTACAGTTCTACTATGGAGTTTTGATGGCAATTTGGACACTTCATGGTTCTACTGTCAATTTTTTTCCATATTTTCCTGGACTCTTCCACCTCTTCGAAGTTGTTTTCAATCCTATGTGGTGCAGAGTACAATTACAGTAATGTACAGTAAATTCCAGATATACTGTTTCAACCCATATTACTGTAGTTTACAATAACAGTTCTTCCCACTGTAAAATGTAGCAAATATTTACTGTAACACTGCTTTACACTACAAATCAGTAAATCTGTGCTGCAGTAAAGCTGTAAGTAACAGTAAAATGTAAAAAGTTCTTGTCCCACTGTAAGCTTCATGGATGAGACAGTGACAGTAGTGCAGTGCAGACTGTTTAGTGCTGAATTACTGTCCAATATACACACCTGTTCTCCCACGAATTGTTTAAATAATTGATTTTACAGTGGTTCTCCCAACATTTGACTGCACCCTTCGACTGGCCTCAGCCATTGTTAGGCCGTGATTAAAATGAGAACTGTTGGTTTCATAAGGAATTGCTTTTCAGCATTTATACACATAGTTCATGTGGAAGAAAAAGATTTTGAAGTAAATGATGTTATTATACTGTTGAGAATTGAATGGAAGCAATTAATGCATGTCCAAAAGCATTTGCAGTTTGTTGGAAGGAATAAGAAACTGCTACTATGTGCACAAATAGACAAAACAGTTATTTTAATTCTGATCAGAGAAATTCTCAAAAGCAGACTGTATTCTCAAAAAAACTGTAAGGTTTAATTTTTAAAGTTAAAGTTTAAAGTTTCAAATATAAGCTTTTGCGGACATGGCATAGTAAAGTCTTAACACCAGACGATTCCAAATAAAATGTGTTCATTGATTGGATACTAAAGAAAAGAGAGGTTTCTTGTTTTTCCCTGTTAGCCAATTTGAGTGTATCTTTTATTTAGGTATGTAAAGAAAGAAGTGATTTATTTTTTTTGAGTGGATTGTTAATATATAATAACTATACAAAAAACTTCAGTTTATAATTAACGTTACCTCAGGCAGCTGCATTGTCTGAAGCAGTCCTGGCAACAATTTCTAAATCCCCCTAAACCTGAGACCAAGACGAGTTCAAGACCGTGACCGTTTACGGTCTCAAGACTGGACTCGAGTCAGTACATCCTGATATACAAAGAACCATTCTGAAAGACATTTAAGGAAGGTCAACCCCTCCAACGGTGTATACTTAATGTATGGAGTGTTAAAACAGTGTTAGACATACAGTATACGTGAACAAAACTCTTCCCTCTAGGGGGATGTAGAGGGCTGTAGGAAAAGCCGTCTTATCAAAAGTTTCACATCAGATAAATGTAAACTGTGGGCAGTGTGTAAGTACTGTCTGCAGACCCACGCTAAGCTAAAGATCCGTTAGATGGTTTCTTCAAGTAAAAATGATCTGACTCACAGACATAATCCATCTGAAGAACCCTGAGGGACTTGTTTTCCAAGTATGCTCATGACATACAGGGTTCCTTATGTGTTCTATAGATCTTTAATCGTCATAAGTGTTGATTGGTCACAGTTAGAAAAAGTTCTCAATGGAACCTTTTTAGATAGTAGACAACACTGTATACAAAAAAAACCGCAATACTGTAATGTGCCAGATAAACACATTTAGAACATGGAGAGCAGGGATATGAACTAAAAGACAAAAGTGTACAGAGAAGAAGTGTTCATCTATGGAAATAAAACTAGGGCGCAGAAGGCAGAGTGTGTGTGTGTGAGAGAGAGAGAAAGAGAGAGAGAGAGAGAGAGAGAGAGAGAGAGTGAGAGGCAGGCTTGAAATCTGCCTGATTCAGTGGATTCTGTTCATCTGGCATTGCTGCTACTGGCAGACGATTGTGAGTGGGCCGCGGATTTGCGCTAAAGTGCAAAAGTAATGGCGCCTCTCCTCGCAGCCTGGCAAGCGGCTGTGTTTTCAGATTCCCCTCCTAGCAGGGTTAATGGGGAATTTTCTCTCTGGAGGCAGCGAGGTGTTATATTGTTAATGCTTCATGTGTTTGCGTGTCACGGTCTTGCTCTTTCTGCGAGCAGTTTTGCTTGCCAACTTTGATGCCAATGGAAGTTAAAAAAAGATCTTTTTAAATACTTCTCTTTCATATTGACTCACTCACCAACTTACACACACTTTCTTGCACCCAAAATAGTCTGGGAATACTTTTTATTTGTATTCTCCGAATGTGGTGTCCCATCTTATCACTTCATGTCCTAGTTCTTTCTCTTTTTTCCCAGTGTTTTATTTGCCTTATTCATTTTTTCCACTGGACTTTACCGCACAATCTATCAAGGTATTTCTTTTGATCCATTTCCCTCTCTCTGTCTCTCTCTCTTTCTCCACTGGCATTATTTCATCCTGGCTTCCCTTCCATTGCTTTATTCCCTTTTACCCCTCACCACCCACTCCGAGTTTTCCACTGCTGCTTCTATGGATCAGAACACAGTCCAAGGCCAATCTGCCATCATCCTCAGATTATCCACACTCGTCATATCTCGTGAAGATCTCACACACATTTGTGCACACATATTAGCATTACTAGCTTTGTAAGGACCTCCCATTATTAATTTAGTATGACTGTGTAGCTAAATAGTGCTACCACAAACTTAGCTTTAACACCAACCATAACCCTCCTCATAGCCTGCAACGAAACCCCCAACTCAAACCTTTCTTCTGACCCCTAATTTATAACTAATATTAACCCTATACCTTTCTCTACGCAGAAAACCCTACCCCTAACCCTATATCTATCCCTAGCTCTAAAACCTCAATCCTAAGCACTACATCAACCCTAAACTCTATCACTAGTCTTTAACCACACATCTAATCCACAACCCTAACCACAATATTACTAACCATAACCCTGCATCTAACATTTACCCCAACCTATATTTAACCCTAACACTAACCACAATACTAACCCTAACACTTAACCCAAACTTAACCCCTAACCCTGAATTTAGCATTAGATGTAGGTGTTTATGATTGGGAATTAGGACAAGGATTTTGGATTAATGTTAGGTGTAGGGGTATAAGATTGAAAGTTCGAGTTAGGATAGGTTGTAGGTTTGTGGATTATATCCTAAACCCCACAAATAAGCCCTACCCCTAAGTTTATATTTGACTCAAAACTTTTTCTCTAGCTTCTAACCCGACATATAATCAACAAACATAACCACCAGTCTTAACCCTGTCAACCATATCACTATGAATAACATTAACAATTAACCCTGATCCTAACCCCAACCCTACGCCTAATGCAAAACTCTAGCTCTAACTCTATTCCAACTGCAACCCTGCACTATACCCTAAACCCAACCCAATCCTACACATAATCCAACAACTAGTCCTAACTTCAGCCCTACAACTAACTTTAAACTGTCCCCAAGTCTACATTTAATTTGAAACACTACCCCTACCCATAAACTTATATTTAATCCTAGCGTGGCCTAGTGGTAGCCTAGCGGTTAAGGCACTGGACTCTGGACCTGAAGGTCCTAGATTTAAATTTCACCTCTGTCAAAGCTGTCACAGTTGGATCCTTAAGCAAGACCCTTAACCCACAATTGCTTGAATTGTAAGAATATATCAGTTGTAAGTCGCTCTGAATGAGGGTGTCTGTTAAATTCTGTAAATGTAATCCACAACCACCAAACCTAACTGCCAAAGACTAACCCTGACTCTACACCTAAATTTAACGCCTTACACTATATTTATATATATTTACGTCCTTATCCAGAGCAACTTGCAACTCATACAGTCTTACAATCCAAGCAATGATGCGTTAAGGGCGTTGCTTGAAGACCCAACTGTGGCAGCTTTGGCAGAGGTGGGATTTGAACCCTTGACCATCAGGTCCAGAGTCCAGTACCTTAACCAATAGGCTACCACAGTCCCATAACACTAAACATAATCCTAGCCCTAGCTTCCAAGCCTAAATGTTACTCCTAACCTTAAGCTTTTACTTTTGTTTGTTGGTTAAGTTTCCTTTTCAAATGTTCCTACATTTTTCAGTTACTGCTGTAGCTGAGGACATTTGGACCCAGGTGAGGACTCTTTTGATGTAACTTAACAATGCAGAAACCACAATCAGAGGTGCTCATTTACTAGAATCCCAAATAAAGAGTACTAATTTCCATTGCAAAATTGTACAGCCGTACATTGTAAAACTGGAAATAAATTGCCACAGTTAATGACTGCATATGACATCGACCATGACATCTTTATGATGTGGTTATGTCAGAACAGAGTTCACATAATCTTACATCGGCATCAAGAAACCCTCTATCTAATTATGTAGCTATTATTGGTTTGGCTAGACGAGTCAATTCTGTAGTCATTTCTCTCTATGAGCCGCTAATTTCTTCTGCTTTAGTCAAGCAGAAGTTATCTAAACAGGGCACATAGAGGACTTGTATATGGCCAACAATCACATTCAAAAGAATTAATATAATAATAGCCTCCACTCTTCTTATAAGTCTTTCCACTATATTTTTTATAACATGACTATTGAGTCATTTTCATTCCAAAATGAAAGCTTTAGTGAGGTCAGGCAGTAATGTTGGCTGATAAGGTTTGCTCTCAGGATTAGGACTGCTCTCAGTTGGTGGTCGAATTCAGTCCAAAACTGTCGAATGGGGTTGAGGTTAGAGTTCTGTGCAGGCTAGTCCGTTCCTTCACACCAGATTCTGCACACCACATTTACAGAGCTTTCTTTATTCATGCTAAAATGGTAAAGGACCATTACCACACGTTTTATAAACTCTGAATTCTCAATTTTCTGCTTTGACATTCCTCTCACTGGACCAGAACTCCCTTCACTGGAGAAATTAAAACAGGATGCATTTGTTCACTTAAAACACACATTGTAGAGAAACTAGATCATCTTTCTGATGTCAAATATTTCAACAGCTGGCTAAAGCTCAGGGCTACTAATAAGCAGGATGTGATTTGAAATCTTGGTTCAGTCAAGCTGTCACTGGTGGGCAAGACCCTTAGCCTTTAACTTATCAGCTCAACTATAAATCGCTCTGGATAAGGACTGCCAAATGCTGTGAATTTATGGATACTCCATAGGCCTCCAACATCCAACAGACCAACCAACAAATCTAAGGAGGCGTAAGACGGTACTGTGTATCAACATTAAACACATATTTAGGACCTCTCACTGAGGGCTGATTTTAAAATCTATTTTGTTTTATTATATATATATATATATATATATATATATATATATATATATATATATTATTACTAACTTAAATATTAACATTGATGTCAATTGTATTACTTTCTTAATTTTACTATTACTTTAAGTATTTACTTAATAAACATTTAGGCCACCCATGGAGGATGGGTCCCTTTTTAAGTCTTGGACCTCCCAAGGTTTCTTCCTTCTATATTCAGGGAGTTTTTTCTTTCCACTGCTGCCCTAGGCTTGCTCAACTTGGGATTGGCCTTTTAGATAATATAAGATTGTAAAGCTGCTTTGAGACAATGCTCTATTGTAAAAAGCATATATAAATAAACTTGACTTGACTTTAATTCATTCATTTACTCACGCGTCCTGCACAGCCGGCCACACCCAACCGTGCACTCAATCAGCATCACCTTCGTACTAATCAGACTCACCTGTTCCTCGTCACCACACTCCTTTATATTCACTCACTCCACAACTTTCCCCTGCAAAGTCACTTGGTTCATTCCCGTGTACTAAGCGGTTTTCATAGTGTGTATCGCCTTCTTACCTGTTGGACCTTCTGCTTCGTCTACCGGGTTTTTGATTGTCGTGCTTGCTCCGATTTTTCGACTTTGGATTGTTTTGACACTGATTTTTAGATTTGCCCCAATAAACCTCTGCTCCGTTGCTGCCTGCATTAGCTTCCGTCTCTGTTACTCGGCATTACATAGACAGGGCACCAATCCATCGTACGGCACACGCACTTACACACAAAGGCCACTTTAGCATAATCAATTAACCTAATGCATGTCTTTAGACAGTGGGAGCACAGTTACCCAAGAAGGTTGTATTGAGTCTTTGCCCCCCTAGATTTCTGCCTTATAACATTTAGGGAGTTTTTCCTTGACAACATTGCCCTTGGCTTGCTTGGCTTGCTTAGTCTGGGTTTGGCCTTAGACATTAAAAGACAGTATAAATTTCTAAAGCTGCTTTGAGACTCTATTCTAAAAAGGGTTATGAAAGTAAATCTTAAATCTAACCTGGCTTTAGCTTACCTTCATTGTAAAAAAAACAGGAGATTAATGCACGAGATCTTTAGTTTGAATACATTGTGTCTAAATTAACACAAAAGCACTAATTAAGTACTAATTCAGGATTGCCTGTTAATATAACTGTTGTATACCATATAACATTGGGGTTTCTGTTCCGATAACAATGACTAGAGGGCTACAGTAACCCCAATAACAACAGAGCAATGGCCATCTGAAAGCATCTTTGAATGCAAGCCAAGCCTTGAGGCACAAGGGCTACAGCAGACCAAATTGGTTGGTGGGCTAAACAATGTTTATGTTTCAGACTTTAGAGTTGGATAGATGGATAGATTTCAGAGAAATTTAGAAACTAAATTTGTTTAAACAAGTATTTAAGCACTGAGTGGCGCATGGTTCTCTGGGTTATTATCTGTAAGAACATAACACAACCTGAATACTAGCTTTATGATATAATTCTGTAAATATATTTAATGAGCCATTACCAAGCTGATTCAGTTCAGACAGCTATAGCTAAGAAATAGATAAGACCACTACAAATGTAAATTAAACATACCTACATGTCTGGCAGCAATTACAGTGCATCCGGAAAGTATTCACAGCGCTTCGCTTTTTCCACATTTTGTTATGTTACAGCCTTATTTCAAATTGTATTAAATTAATCTCTTTCCTTAAAATTCTACACAAAATACCCCATTATGACCAT
>JAUZSU010002056.1:0-11527 GCA_034780255.1 Parotocinclus maculicauda
GGTCCAATTTAGCCATGAAACCTCCCACACTAAAATGACAGGTGTTTCAGTTTCATTGTCCAACCCCTGTATATATATATATGTATATATATTCACTTTCCAAATAGGCAATATCAGTAATCTGCAAAAGTCATAGGCATTGTATATTTCACAATTTATATTCCACTTTTTATGAAGATGTAAGTTCTTACTGCCCTTTGTAATTTTGCAATAACAAAATGCAGTTTGTTTCTCTACATATTTTGTTAATTACATTGCACATTAACGCTGCGGTGCTGAGAATGATCTGCCACCCAATTAGTACCTAATCTTTGTTGGTCCTGTAGGGGGTCCTGATCTTTAGAGAACAGTGAACTAACAAAGTTTGTAAACAGATGGACTACAGTCACTAATTGAAGAACTACGGGCCAATAAAACTAGAAAAGTGGAATAAGCATGAAAACTATAGAATGCCCAAGACTTTTGCACAGTACTGGATATATATATAGCCTCATGGTCCATAAGGTTAGATTTAATGCTAGATGTGGCTCCTCCTTACTCATGTGGAGGTGGTTTAGCTTGGAAAACAAGGATGTTGTTCAAAAGACTGCAACAAATACACACTCAGCAAACCTTAGTGGAATCATTCTGCAAAATAAGTGCCTTACATAATTACTGTTAACAATTATACTGTGAAAGACACTTAGCCAATTTAGGTTGAGGTTTAAACAGAATTTGTGTTCAAACAACCTTTGAATACTTTTCACTGCTAAAATATTATGTAATGTCAGAACATACTGAGATATAATTTTTCTCAATATTGCACACCCATATCCATGATGACTTGAAAACATTTGATATTCATTTCTCTTTGCAGAAAAAAACATAATAGCTACCTGGTCAAATTTGACCCATAATATCACAGATTTAACTTTTTACATGAATTTTCAAAAATAAAAAATGCTCAAAATGTGTTTTATTGAATTACATAGGCAATTGTTGAGAATGTAATAAAGGCTTATTTAATAAGCAACTGGGAATGATTCATACATATGACCTTGAAAACTGGTTAACTCTGTCAACCCCCCTCAATAGTTAATAGAAAAACTACTTTTCTCTGTACAAATCCAGGTATACCTCTATGCATCGATCCATAAAAATTATGCAATCACTTCCTGTTTGCATGTGCACTCATGCTGTCTCCCTGCAGGAACCTGGAGTGATTAGCCAAACATATGCTTACCCTGCCTGATGGAAGATTACAGGCCTCCAGTGCCGTCTCTACTCGCTTTCTGTCAGTCGAGAACATGCGAAATATGCTGCACAAATAAGAAGTCAGAATCATTTTTCTATCATATTACTCTAACTTCATACATATATATATATATCTCTTCAGTCTTTTTATTGCGAGAGGTTGAAGGTTTAATATACAGTATGTGACTCACTTCTTCACTGGAATGCGTCCCTCTTGGTTTGGCTGCAGCTTAAGCCTTGTGTATCTGATAAGAGCAAATAAAGAAATCATATGTTTAAATGACATTGAATTAATGCTCAAGGTATGTACATAATCAAAGTAAAAAATAACTAAGAACGTTCCCTGTTTAAAAGATGAATATGTTTTGTTGCCTTGACTAAGCAATATTGCTCTGGTAAAATAATGCCCTGGTGCTAATAGTCAAGTTCAAAGCTCCCCTTATGAGTGCCATGTTTTATCCAAAGCCATGCAGGTGCTTACGCCTTTTCCAGACTTGACTCTCTATTCATGTTCTGAGCCAGCATGTTGGATGCCAGACTAAACAGCTCCTCTGCCCACTCCTTTGTAGAGGACAAAACACAAAAAGGAAATACAATTTAAAACAGGTCAAGTGCAGCTCCAGAGTACGCAAAATGTACCAACAGTGAATGCTGTCCTCCCTACTGAGATGGAACTGATTGAACAAAAGAATAGTTAGGAACATAAAATACCTTTGCCACCTCCTCCTGGAAGGCCATGAAGTTTAGGTATGTAATATTGACCATGTCTGGCCCTGTGACCACCGTCAGCATCTTGTTTTCTATCCGGCCCACCAGGTTCCCGACATCGAGTAACTCTCGCAGCTTGGCTTCCTGGAGAAAGAAAGAAAGCCTTGAAAGGTCTTTGTGTGTAGCCAGATACATTTAGCTCAAGCCCATTGTACAAGGAAACCAGTACAATTTTGACCAACACAAGAAAATGTTATTGCTAAAATTAATAACATATTAAAATAATACATTGATCTAATAACTCATTTTCATTAACTTCCATATCCTATGAGAGCTTTGTTAGGTCCTGGGGCAATTTCAGAAACACTGGGTGCAAAGGGACAAATGAAAGTAGCAAATCCAACCGGAGGTGTAAGTTTGATTAGTGGGTGATTTCTCAATACCTGGAAGAAACCCTGTACAGAACATTTTAAGCTTAATACATACAAGAGCTTACAAGATGTTAAGCGCCAGATCTTTTTTACACTGCCTGTTCTACCAATGTGCCAAACTCGCCATTGCTGCATTTGCAGTTTACTAATACTAGAGTCCATTACATTTACATTTACAGTATTTAGCAGATGCCTTTATTCAATTTCAATTAAATTCAATTCAATTTTATTTGTATAGCGCTTTTTACAATAGACATTGTCACAAAGTAGCTTTACATTGATATATAAACAAGTGTCACAAGTGTCATATAAACTTATCCACAGTGACTTACAAAAGTGCTTTAAGACATCAGTAACATCATCTATTCCTAATGAACAGGAAATAATCTGTTCCTAATAATCAGGAGCATGGTGCTCAGGTAATGCAGTGGCTAATAATACCACCTTGAACCTCCTTAATGCGAACAAACATGATTGGCTTTCTCAGGGGGAGGAGGGCCAGACAGTGGCCACAGACATTACTACCCATGCTGCGTGCTGGAATGGAATGGCCACCCTGTCCGTTCTGCAAGCATCCATTGAATATACACACTAAACCCTTACCTGGAGGTGAAACATTAGGTGGGATTTGCAAGTAGAGGGGTTGTGGAGAACTGTGGTGGCACAGTGGTTAAATTAGTGGACTACTAGCCGAAGTTTAAGGGTTCAATCTCCACCATTCCTCATGCCACTGTTAAACCTCCACTGCTTTGATTGTATCTTGTAAGAGTACAAGCGATAACAAGAGCAATCACACTTAAATGGAGAGTCATGACAATGGCAGAAAAATAAACAAAGAACAAACAATAACTGAATCCAAAACGGCCTCTACTAGCAAAAAGGAACTCAAAATGTCTTCTACAAACAACAATGTCCGTGTTTCAAACTGTAGAGAGAAGAGCATTAATAACATTAAGCTTTAGCTGGGATAGTGTCTCTCCAAATTCAAATAAATATTAGTATCATTATTTCTGCTTTCCTTCTACAACTTTAATTTAAATGATTACTCTTTAATTATCATTAAATCCCCAGTTCGCAGTTTCAGACCTACTTAATTCTTAAAAACTTATAAAGCTTTCTTAACAAATATATTTTGTCCTCAGTCATCTTTCACTTTCTCAATTCTCTTTTCGCTTTGTTTTCTAAAATATTTTAATTCTATTAAAAGTCTATTCAGATATCTTTGTCCAATCATCCCTCCTTTCAAAAGTTCTCACTTCCTATTCCAGCATTTTAAGCTAATCATCTTTTTACTTGTCGGAGTCCACAACTAGACAATTACATTTGAATCACTTTATACAAAGTTGACCTGACCTGTGTCTCTGCTGGCCAGAGGTGCAGCTTGGTCTGTTATTATGTAAAACAGATTTGGACTTGGCAACACAAGTGCAGCTCTAGAGGGTGGATATAGGAAACATTCTATTATGGCTGGTCTGTAAAATTAAGTGATCATATGTCAACGTATGTATTTCCTCTACTTAACAGCCATCAACTTGTGATATGAGCATCAACCACTGAAATGAACGTCATATGTGCACTGTTCCTACCTCACTCCCTGTGCTTCAGGCTAGGCACCAGCTCTCCTGTGACCCTGACTAGGATAAGCAATTAAGACTGAATGAATGATTATGATGCTTAAAGGTTTGTGCATCATATAAAAATATAGAGTCAATACATGTTGGAAGTCTTTAAGTAATTTGCCCATGGAGAACAGGATTTTATTTTATTTGATCACAGCCTATAAATAAGTTAGGTGGTTAAAGGGGGAAAGATCACAATCAAACTATGGTTAAATGTTGCTGAATGTAGAAGTGTGTGTTGTACAGAGTGAACACTACCATTATCCTGATTACACTGCACCAGTGGAAAATGCACAGCCTGTATACGTATGCAGTTATTTATGTAGCCATTCTGTTGTCTGACCACTGCACCACCAAAGTGCCATAAAACTAAATCATTTTTTTTCTGTTTTAACCCTGCTTATCCTGGACTGGTTTACACGACTGGGCCTTTCCTCTCAGCCTATTGTGTCTATGCAAAATGCAACCTGGAGGAACAGCTGGGACAAGTTCTCTGCAGTACTGGGTTAACAAATTCTAACTGTGCCACCTGAGATCATATATATAAATGATAAAGTATACGAAGTATATCTAAATATATCTAATATATCACTGTTACAGCATTGGGGATAATCATCTGACCACTCTCCCCAACCATTGACAGAGCCAGTCGTGTCCATGTGTGACACCTGACCAAGACCCTTGGCCCTACTGAGATTTGAAACCAGGTCCCAATAGCCAGTGGTGAGCTATTGTTTTAGGCTGCTGGTTGATTTATTTCACAGGTGACTTAAACAATTAAATATGTTGTCTTTAATTTGCTTATCTAAATATTAATCAGTAAATTTAGTAATAATAATATAAAATCATTTGACTTTGTTTGAATTTCTAACTATTTTCTGTTCTGTTGTCGATCATTTTGTAATTAGGATATTGTTGATGATGTGTTTTTTGGCCCATGTAATAATATCTAGTATATGTCATGTAACCACGTGACATGTTTTCCCTCCCCTCTGGTCTTTCTTTCATCCAGCTCTTTCCTCTGCAGTATGATGTCAGACTGTTCAACAGGTGGGTTGGATCAGGCTGTGCGTGCATCAGCTGCCAGCAGGTAATTACAATGACATGAAATGACTTTCCACATGAGAAGTCATTCTCTGTATGCTCTCTGTAACCAAACGAATGACCAAATATCATTTCGACCAAGCACCATTGAAACAGGTATAAACAATGCACAATCAACATAGACAACCATCTATGCCACTGTGCCCTGCATTTTCGCATCCAGCACGAAGATAATTGTAAAATTGCTTGCATTACATCCATAACTATTTTGAAGTGACATTAGCATTAATTATACAGGGGGTTACTAAAGGCAACTTAACAAGGAGACGTTTGTTGAATTTGAACTAGTCTGCTTGACAAAGCACTCGTGCGTTTTGACGATAACAGTGGCTCCTACTCTTTATGACTCATGGCACTATTCTGACCCAGGCTGGAATCTTTGATATATTTGGACCTGGCACAAGGTCCAATTTTACACTTTCATTCAATACACTTTGCTCAAATTGTTTAAAGAGCTTTCACTGTCTGGGTTTCCCTGTAGCAGTTGCATTAAATATTTCATCTTCTCTAACAGCCATCATTTTCAAAGGGCTTCAATTAGAGCAAGAAATTCAAATTTGCTAAAATGCAGTATGTACTTATTTACTACACAGTGACAAATAAATCCAGCATAACAATGACTAAAGGTTTAATCAATATAAGTTATTTCATTTTTAAATTTAGTCATACATTTAGTATACAAAGTGACTTATAAGGAACAATACAAGCAATTAAGAATTCTTGTTCATGGGCCCATCAGTGGCAGGTTGGTAGTTCTGGGATTGGAACTGTGGAACAATTTGCCCTCAACTGATATCCATCCAAAACACACATATACGCAGTTTATCCAGTTGTCAACAATACAAATCTTACAATGTAGTACCCTACAATGTACAATGTGAAGTACCCTAGCTCATGTATCACAGTCCATAGAGGTTTTCGATAAGACAGCTAACTCAAATAGTTACAGCCCCAAATTAGAACTAGTTGGGACCTTATGGCTAATGCCAATAAACACACTGGTTTCAGGCATGTTTCTTAAAAAAAGATTGGAATGGATTTGCATATTTCCTTCACATCCTTCCTTTATAGTGCATAATATCTTCAAACAATTCAAGGAATCTGGACGAATTTCAGTGCATAAAGGGCAAGGATGCATGCCTAAACCAAACACCATGAAATAAGATCCCTCAGACCAAGAATAACTATCATTTATCAAAAGGTGATATAACATGAGTAAAACAACACTTGGACAAATCTTTGTCAAGCACTATATGGAGTTACATTCAGAAATTCCACTTAAAACTTATGCAGAAAAGAAGCCTCATGGTTCATGGATCATGTCCAGAACCAGCGTTGACTTCTCTGGTCTTAAAACTCTGTTTAGGTCCTGTCTAGCCATGTTAGTATGGCATGTTCTCCAAGACCTGGGTCCCTGTATTGGTGATCTAGTGTATTAGAATGTTGTGCCACCCAAGTGCTCATTTTCAATATTTTGTACAAGGCAATGTCCAGTTTAATAAACATTTAATTAGAAAGTGCAATGCATAATCCCACAACAACAAAGCAACTATCCAAAAGTTCTACAGCAAGCACTGTTGAACTCCAGTGCCTTTAAGAGATTCATGAATAGTGCTGAAGAGAATGGGGATGAGGGGGTTTGTTGAGCTCTTCAACAAGCCGATGTGCCAGTGTGCTTTAGCTTGCTTGACATTTTAAGATGAAGGCTGAGGATTAGCATTTTGTTGGGTTGGAAAAGCTTCCACATGTTTTGTGTAGATTAAATACAGGATAAAGGGGAATTAACTGGATTTGAATTTGGCATTGTTAATAGTTATGGTTTATTGTAATTATTGTGAAATTAATTAATTTTTAGAAGAACTGATTCAGTGTGTGATAATTTATTCCACATTGAGGAAAAATAGTCCTATTGTCCACATTGCATACAAGTAGCTTTTTATATGGTCTCCTATAGGTATTTATAAGACACTGTTCTTACAGAAGTACACATTGTACCTTGTGCTTTCAGAGCACTTGAACATGGATTAGTAAGTGCTTCATTTTACAAGACCCCAAGAGCCCTCGACCAACTTGACCCTCCACCCACACCAGCAGATATATGATAATTAACAAACATATTCACTCACTTCTGCCCAAGTGAGACCGGCTTAAAATGCATATTCATTATACTTGGTGTGCCGAGGAGTAGGAGGAGGAGGAGGAGGAGGAGGAGGACTTGGTGGGATGACTCAGCCCACGAATGCAAGGAGGGCTGCAACCTGTCTACACTGAAACACTGTTGTTTGTATTGTCACCTTGTCCTTACTCAGTCCCTCACCATACTGGATGTCCTTTCTTCCCACCTCATTAACTCCCTTTGCCTATGGCTTTGGTCACACATGGGGAGCTGTTCCACAAGAGTTTCCATGGCAACAATCCATCAAGACTCTGCTGCCACTGGGAACAGGATTTGGCCAAATGTCTAGCCCACATTCTAGCAAAGTAAGGCTCCACAGCAAGGCAGGTTTAGCCAAAAATCATGAGTTAGAGGGGCTGTGTATTACCTTCTCAAAGAAGCACTGCACAGGTGCTTAAATGTTTAGGAATCGTTGATTTATCATGATAAAAATTTGAGAGGTTTGCAACAGTAAATGAGTTTCTTAAGTGTAGGGTGCACAGTCATAGTGTTGCCAACAAATTATTTGGACGTCTGACCTCCTAGACCACAAGCAACTAATATCCCTTTATGGCAGTTCCTTAAGTGTAAGCCGTCTGTCATGCAAATGACCCATTCTGCAAGCAGACTGCATTCACAAGGACATTCTTGTCATTCATCAGATAATGAATTGATATGCGCTGTGTGTTGCTTGTAGGTGCCGAGTGTTGAATTTCCCACCTAATCAGTAACCATGAGACTCAAACAGGGATACTTATAGGTAAAAACTGCTAACCCTATAGATAGCATGCACGGCAGCATGATGATTGGCCGGTCGTTATTCATTCTTTTAGCTATATAGCACTCTATCTTGATCCATTGCTTTAGTTACTTGACATGATATAATTCCAAGAAATGTGGAACGCATGTCATGCAGAATTCCAGGTCATTTTAAGTTAATGATTTTAAAAATCTGTCATTAAACTCCACTTGTTGCGTCCAATCAGTGCAGTCACCTTCACAGCTAATCAACGCTGTGGATATACAAGTAGAGGCAGAAGTTTAAGAGCAGAAGTCGTGTGTGTGTGTATGTGTGTGTGTGCGTGCGTGTGTATATGTGTGTGTGTGTGTGTGTGTGTGTGTGTGTGTGTGTGTGTGGTCATGTTTTTTATCATTGCAGAGAGTAAATGTCCCCACTATGATAGACATTTCTTACCTTGTGGGGAAATTTTACAATTTACGTTTTTATAACTTTAACTTTCTTTTTAAAAACCAAATGAGGTTCAATGTGTTTAGAGACTTTTTTGTACAAGTGATTAATATTTGTGTTTTTATGATTTATTTATAGGGCAGCACGGTGACTCTGTGGGTAGAATCGCTGCCTCACAGCAAGAAGGTCCCGGGTTCAATTCCATTGTGGTGCGGCCTGGGCCCTTTCTGTGTGGATTCTGCATGTCGTCCCTATGTCTGCATGGGTTTACTCAGAGTACTCCAGTTTCCTTCCAAAGAGGTTACTTGGTGTCTCTAAAGTGGCCCTTAGTGTGTGACTGTGTGTGTGTGCCCTACAATGGATAGGTGGCCCGTCTAGGTTTTTTCCTGCCATTGTGCCCAGAGTTGCCGGATGGTCACCCTGTGTGGATTAAGCGGAGATCATGGATGGATGGATGGATTTATTACAACAATAGCATTTTTAAGTGCAAGTGACTGTGCTATTGTAAGTAGTACTCCTTTGTTTGACCCCCACTACTTGTATATTCTCTCTAACCTATAACTATATAAGCTGGTTCACATTCACTCTCTGTTTCATCAGGCTGACCTTTTATGTTGTTTGTAATGTTATCCCTCAATGCATTTTTGGCTTCAAACACAACATTATCAGGTCCATCATACCATTCTCTTAAGTGTTATAGTTTTCCCTGAGAAGCGGTTGCAACAGTACAGCACTGTATTTTTTTTATAATAATTGTGCATTTCAATAACTTACAAAAAGTTTAGCATGTGTATAACAGTTTAGACTGTTAGATTGTATCTCTGAAGCATTTACTGTAGATATTGTTTGCACACAGTTTTCTTGTGTTTATTATAATGTCTGATCAACAAACATTGAATGGCCTGTTTCACGGATCGTAATGCGGTTGTTAAAAGGTGCATACCTGTAGTACAAAAAAGCAGCTATTAAGAGTTACATTACATTTGATGAAGGGGATTTAGGGATCAAACAATTTTATTCAGATCCCCAAATTTAAAAAATGTCAATTTGGAAGTTCATCTGCACTTAATCATGTACTAGCATGGAACACAAACAGTTCATTTCATGTAGTGTGAGGACTGTGAGTCTGAGTCACACTTTGATTAAAAGTCATGTAGTGTCCACTAGGCATAACAGATCATAATCAACATCTGACTAATTTTTGAACACTCCAGTCTGTCCGTGAGGGATTTAATTATCTACACCGTCCAAATGATACAACAAACTGAAATTCTCTTGTCAGATGTAGGCCATACTATATACCTACTTTAACATGCTACATTAAGAGATCGAAATAAATCCCAGGAATGCGGTATAATTGGCTTTTTCATCATATTAATTTTCTTGTTTAATAAAGGCATTATCATTTTCAATAAAGGCATTATCATTATCATCATTATCATCATTTTATTACTGTGCTAATACCAATTCTAATACATGATGGTTATCAAAATATAACAATAATAATAATAATAATAATAATAATTATTATTATTATTATTATTATTATTATTATTGTTATTAATTTATTATTATTATTATTATTATTACTGTTACTACTACTACTACCACTACTACTACTATTATTATTGTTATTAATTTATTATTATTATTATTATTATTATTATTATTATTATTATTATTATTATTATTATCACTATTATTACTACTACTACTACTATTACTACTACTACTACTACTACTAATAATAATAATAATACATACATACATACATACATACATACATACATACATAGGTAAAATTCAAATAAACACAGCAAAAGACATACTTGTGTATATTAACTGTATTTATATTTTTGTTGAAAATGGTACAATTAAAAAATATTTAAGGTTCCACCTCATTCACTTTCCTGGTTAGATACACCTTACTAGTATCCTTGCTTTTGCACCGTGTCTGCCTTCAGAATTGTCTTAATTTTTCATGGCATATATTATTTAAGGAAATGATCCTTAAAGATGTTGGTCCATATTAACATTATAGCATCATGCAGTTGTTACAGATTTGTCAGTTGCACATTTATGATGTCAATCTTCCAATCCATCACATCCCAGAGGTACTCTATTGGATTGAAATCTGGTGACTGTGGAGCTTTGGCATGCTTTTGTTGTAAAGATTGGTTATTTGAATTACTCTGGCCATTCTATTATTTTGAACCAGTCTGGTCATTCTTCTCTGATCTCGGGCATCAAAAAGGCATTATTGCCCAGAGAGCTGCCTTACTAAATAATTTCTCTTTTTCTGACGGCTGTGTATGAATCCCAGTAGATCAGCAATTTTTTTAAATATTCAGCCTATCCTGTCTATCACCAACAATCATGCCATGTTCAAAGTCCCTTAAATCACATTTCCTTCCCTATTCCAATGCTCAATTTGAACCTGATTAGATGATTGGGCTGATTAGGTATTTGAGTTAACAAGCAGTTGAACAGGTGTTCCTAATACATTGTATTTGGTCATTTTGAATTTGTTACCTGTGCCATAAAAAGTTACTTTTTGACAATATTCTTTTCTTGTTTATGAACCTAGGACACTAATTAATGTAATTTCTAAGCAAAGTGTATTTTTCTCATTCTTGCTTTTTTAAGGCTTCAACTGCTTAACAGTTGGGTTTTTTGATGTCGTATTTGCGCTTCATAATTAGCAAGATGTTTTCGGTATAGGACAAGTCTGGACTGCAGGCAGGCTGTTTAAGCACCTGCACTCTCTGACTACAAAGACATACTGAAAGTGCAAAGAGGTGCAAAATGTGGATTGGAGGCATTTTGCTAAAATAAGCAAAGATACCTGAAAAAGATGCCCTCTAGATGCAGCATGTGTGTTAAATGTTTTATTCAATTCAATTTAATTTTATTAATATAGCACTTTTTACAAGCATATGTACAAGCATTACGTACGTAGCATTGTCTCAAAGCAGCTTCACAATATTACACTGTCTTAAAAGGCCAATCCTAAGTTGAGCAAGCCTAGGGCGACAGTGGAAAGGAAAAACTCCCTAAAATGGTAGGAAGAAACCTTGGGAGGACCAAG
>JAUZSU010002067.1:0-11527 GCA_034780255.1 Parotocinclus maculicauda
TATGTGCCAGTCCTTTTGTCAATAGTACCCATTTTTTTACTCCCCCCCCCCCCCCCAACTTTCTGCTTATTTTCTCAAACCTATAGCTATATTAATTGGTACACATTCACTTTTTAAGTCTCTGTTTTATCTATCTGACCTTCCTATCTGTTTATCAATGCATTTATCATCTGACAGAAGTATCAGGTCTATCATACCATCCTCTTCAGTATCATGGAGTTACCCTACACATATATAGTCAAAACAAAATATTACTTTGTTTTCTATATTTATTCTAAAATTAAGTGGTATTTTTTTTTTTAAATTAAGAAGTTGTTTCAGGATGCAGATGTTAAAAATAACCATCACATCTGTTCATGTAACTCTACTACCTTTGAACCATTTCCTCGTACGATTCGGCAATTACAGCGTAAGGTCGAACGAAAACCTGGCAATTGTGAAAGGGCAAGTGCTTTGTGTCTCCACGGGAAGCTGAGCAATTGGAACAGAAAGACGTTTCTGCTTAGATAATGAAAATAAAATGAGATGCCTGTAGACTAGATTAGAACCGCACTGCTTGCAAAATCAACGTTTTTACAATCCTTTCTCCTCTTGTCTTATTTTTTTAGAACTTTTCTGTTTCTCCTCTAAAATCAAACGGCATAATTGTCAGCTGAATTTGTTATCTTGACAATCATTATCGTGATTCATTAAGACTGCAAGCTGTCTGGACGTAACACTACATGTTCAAGTAGGAGACTTTCTAACTCATTAGTTACTGAACTAATTAAGGCCGATACCGATCCACATTATATGCTGTTTTCTGAAATAAAGTGAAATGAATATATTTTGCAGATGTTAAATAAAATTAAAATAACACACCCACTGGAAAAAAGTATGTAAACTTACTTTAAAGGATATTTTTGTTTTTATCTAAATCGCTATTAAAAAGAAAAAAAGCAGCCAAAACAAAAAAAGGGAAAATACAATATAAAAGGAACCCAAGAGCAAAAGAAAGAAGCTATAATCTATCTTCATTTTTGCCAGATTTGCAATGAACCACTTTATTCTTTTGGTTTGTGTTTGTGTACAGGCTGGGGGAGCAACTTGTCTTAGATACTTGTTATCTGGGCTCCAAGGGAAAGAAATGTTGGGAATCCCTGTCTTATTATACCGTATATACACTATTATTTTCTTGCAAGATTTCAGTCAGAGTTATCCTTTTTCATTTGAGTCCCATTCCTTTCTTTTCTTTATGTCATTTCTTTATATCCCTTCATATTAGCTTTAGTTTCTGAGTTTAGGTGGAAGCCTAATCTTTCTGAGCCCCCGACACACCGTAGGACCCGTCAGTTCGTTTGTAGTCCCTCATAATTCCACCTGGAGCGAGGTTGCTTCTGATGAACCGTGCTATTTAGGGCCAAGGTGAGATTGAGTTGGTGCGGGATTATCAACCTCAGACAGTGTGTGCATTTAGGACTGCATGTTTGGCTGTCTACTCTGCTTCTCATTGGTTCCAGTCACCTGTTGAACTCTGCTTTGAAGATCTTACCTTCTTTGAAGATTTCTCCCCCTCTTCTTCCTCTCTTATCCAAGTTTTGCTAATAAACCCCTGTTTGACATTTATCTTGTCAAACATGCCTTTTGTGAGCCAGTTGTGGGATTCCATTGTCAAAATTAGTGGGTTCACGTCTCAGCATTCTCACACAAACCTGAACCCATACTCTATTTTGTAAGTTGTATTATCTTTATTACAGTCTATATATTATTTAATTTATTAGGTTTGCTTTTTATATTCATCTTCCATTTATTAAAACTACTGTTAAAACCTTATTAATTAGGTAACTTAATCTTAAGTTTTATTCTTAAGCACATCATCTAACCTGCCCAAGGAGATTTGGTCCCTATTTGAGTCCTGGTTTCTTCAAAGTTTGATTTTATAAAATGTAATGGAGTTTTTCTTTGCCATTGTTGCCCCATACTTGCTCAGTTGGGGCTTTGGGACAATTCTCTGTTTTATATGGAAAGCTATGTATATATAGGGTTGACTTTGATTTAGTTAGTATAAATCTGTTGCAGTACTTATAGGAAGCTGGAGCAATACACCCAAAAATGGGGTAATGTCATAAAATGGGGGTAGATGGAAAGCAGGCAAGTGGCTCCATTTGATCATCTTTTGTCAATACTTATCTTGATGAAATACACCATTTGACTGTCATCCCCAGAGGTAATCACAGCACACTTATTTTCTGGAAAATGCTTCTCCATCCAAGGTGCTTCATTTATAGGATGTCAGTTGCCTGGGTGTACTACGTTCCACTTTGACCAATTTACTACCCAATAGTTCCACATGACAGCTCTGCTGTAATTGACAATCTGTCAGCAGAAGGATGCTGGAAGTGTTGAAGGCCTATTTCAGAGCCACAAGGTCTTGTTTGATTTAATAACAGGGCGTGTCATCTGTTGTTACCCTTTCCTCTTCCAAAAGAATATCCATGGCCATAATGATCAAAATCTATGCTGTACCAGTGAACGCATGCTCACCAACACCCCAAAGGGGCGTTCCCGGTGCCAGTGGGTATAATGATAAACAAAAACCTAATTTACTGCAGAAGTAGCTGGTGTGGTGGAGACTTGAATAGTAATAGAAAAGCAGAAATCGAATGCAGCTCGATGAGGCAAATAACACGAGTACAGCAACTCAACACTTCCCTGTCAAATTTATGAGCAAACATGATTTTCCAATATGTAGTCCATTTGAACATAAAGCTTGAGATCAGTAACAGTAGATATTCAAATGTAATTGTGCTTAATTACGTTAATTTACAATTCCAGGAGAATTCTGGGCAGTGGTACGGACTGTCACCTCACATCCCTGAGAACTTTGGTTCTAGCCTGTGTCGAGTCTGCATGGTCTTCCTGTGTTTGTGTGGGTTTTCCCTGGGCCATTTGGGTTCTTTCACATTCAAAAGATATACGTATTGGTGATTGATTGGTGTTTCCCCTAGTGTGTGAATGTGTGTGTGTGCATCCTATCAGGGATTGGGGTCATCTCTAAGATTTGGTCCTGGCCTGTGCCCCCGGCTACATACTGTCCTCTCTAGGATAAACACATAAGATAATAAATGAACAAGTAAATGGGTTGATAAATAAGAAATCAGACCTTTAAGTGAAGTAATTTTGGCTTTTATCATTTAAGAATACAGGTATGCCACATTTAATGTCTGCATTACGTTCTGTAAATCAGGGCATTCCCCAGAAGGACATTAACTGGGCATTACCAATGTAAATATTAATTATTTGGCAGGAAAACTACATGCAAATAGTACATATAAGCATAAGAGAGACGGCTGAAAACGCCATAAAAAGTGGAACGCTACCATCTACACAGCATCCCCAATGCCATGGCATTATTCATTTATGAAAATTCACCTCAATTTAAAAAAAATACAGAAGTATTCTGTTACAGCACTGTCTTGGAGAAAGCTGTAACACTTAACAGAATGATATTAAGGACCTAATACTTTTGTTTGACAAAAGCAATAATGCATCAATAGACAGCATTAGGAAGATTAGCCAAATAAAACAGAGACTCAATGAGCAAACCAGTTTTTATATAGTTATAGGATAAACAAATGAGTACAACACCCAATAGGACGGTCATATACACTTACAAACACTATTTAAATCTTGGTACAAATAAGTAGTGGAAAGTCATCCACCAAAAATGTCTCTACTAATTAGAACAAACTAGTCCAAAACATGAGCTAACAAGCACATTTTTTTCTGTTTACATTAGTACTAAGAAAGATTAATCAAACCCTGTTTAAACTTCTTAATTATTGCTTTATCAGCAAATGCTTATAGAAAATCATCATATTCCCTCCAAAACCTTACTTAACATCACACCTTGAAAATGTCAATAAATAATATCCAACTTTCCAATATGTATTCATATCCTATAACCCTTGAATTGTTGGTAAAGATGCTTATACCAAATTTAAAATCAATCACCTCCCAGATCACACACCAGCCTAATTATCCCTCATCTGATATCAGCTGTAGTGATTTTGATTACTTGAGAATAAAATAGGCTTGTCTTTAAGGTAAGGAGTACTAGCAGTCGTTTACCATGGTTAGAAAGGTGTTTTATCCCACAGTCTTTGTGAAAGGTGAGGGAGGTGACTATCAGATGTACCCCATTACTATGAATATAGTTTAATAGGATTTTATTATTCTGTTACTTTATATAATACTACAGACTTTAACAGTCTAGACATTAGAAAATACATATCACAAGCTTTACACAAAGCTGGCTTGTATTTTAAGGGGTCAAAAAACTCAGCACAATGCCCCATATACACCATACCTACTGTGACGCAGGGTCAGAGAAACATTCAGGTGACAGTCAAAGTCCTTAAAGAGTCAAATCAACACCCTGACCTGAATAATAAAAATATCTGAATGGATGAACGCAAACTATCCTGAGAGAAAGAATTTGCTAATATTTACCAGTCTAGAAGTACAAAGCCAGTAGAGCCATATTCAAACAGACTGATGCCTGTAATTAAAGCAAATGGATTAAGAAAATATTACATCAGGGGGCTTCTCTCTTTTCCAACCCTGTTGTTTTAGCTTTTTTTTAAATACATTTTTAGACCCGTCTCATTTTTTTCTTCTTCCTTTTAATTTCAGGCTGTAAGACAAAAAGGTGACCAATTCAAAGAGGTATGACAAATATTATCTTAAACAATAAAAATAATAAAGTTCCCTGCAATTAAAAGAAATTGTTAGATACAGAGGTTTAAAAAAAATAACAAAAAGTCATTAGTCTGCTTCAATTAAAAGAAATTTGAAGGAATTCACACAGACGTCTGCACCCTCTGTAGTTTAAAAATGCAATTGCATCCGATGGCAGTATAATCAAGCATACAAAATCCAGATGACGGATATCACCCTGTTTTTGCTTCGTGATGCATCATCACATTATTAGTATTATTTCTTTATCTCACTGTTGATTAATAACTAGGGGAATTTGGTGACCGTGAGGCTTCAGGTAACAAAATTACACACGATGATACAACACTACAATTAGTAAATAGTAAAAATCAAATTAGATGTGTACTTGATGGTCCATACTAAGGTAATATGAGTTGCTTTTCTGTATTTTCTGAAGCTCTGAGCACGATTAGACAGTTGTGCCTGCTGTACACCGAGATACCTAATGTAACCTTGAAACATGAGCTTGATTGTCATGTTCATGCCTCACCTTTTGTACCAACTTTAGCAGCTTGATGCAATGTGCATTCTGACCTGGAGGGAACAAAATCTCAGTGCCCACACAGCTGCCAGGCACTGAGCTAGAAAAAAGCAGAATTTGACACACAGTAAAAACTACACAGGTTGCACAGAAGATGCAATGTAATTCAAAATTTAAAGAACCATTACATAAATATGTCCATTATCTCGGAAGGAAGGCGCCTACATCTTTGTAAGCCATTCTCCCAACAGCACCTATTGTCACCATTGCTACTTTCTTTTCCACCTCTCTCTGTCAAACTTCAATACCCAATTAGAATGATTAATAGTCTAACCTAGAACACTAATTGGAAAGATTTGTTGAAGTTATTGCTCAAGTAGAGATACAAAAATAGCAGTCATTAAAAAGGTCCTCTGAGCAAATGAATTTGCGTTGCCATTTCAAAGCAGGTTTCTAATTATAAAAGGGACATATTAACTATGAAAAGCATATTTATTTCAATTTAGTGTTCTTGGTATAGCTTTATAAAAAATACATTTTCAAGCTACTGACACACTTGTGTGGTTTATTTGGGTATGTGTTGAATCGCAGTCACATCTTTACCAAGAATAATAATAACAATAACAATAATAATAATAATAATAGTAATAATAATAATAATGAATACAATTAAACAGAAAAGACAACCTGTTTCAAGTCTCTTTTATGTATCATAAGTTTAAGTACCTGTTTTGTGTTGTTATACATGTTATAATATGGCAATCTAAGCAATGGCACACAACTCAGCAATGCGCATCATATCCTATTTTTTGGCTGGAGCAAAAATAGGATATGAGGTGGTTCCAGCACAATCACACACTCCAGTTCATTTTCTCTTCACCCCAACTAAATTATACATAGACAGCCTGTGCTTTTTCAGTCGGTAACGTTTTTCTATTCCTGATGCTGCCTTAAGACACCACAATGCCATCATTGTTCTACTCAGAATACAGGGATGTGCTGAACCTCAATCAGATGAGTGATGAAAAGTTAATAACGATTCAGTGCCCTTCTTGTTTGAATTCCTTCAACAGCATGTATGTTTTATTACTTATTACACACAGAGTAGAAAATATTACATTTATGGTTGCTCATTTGAGCATGGCTCATATTGTAAATCCTCCCTGTACCTCAGTACAGACATGAACATTAATCACACATTTTTGGTATTATGTTCATACGCTTACTATGCTTAATCTGTTTAATTATTGTGTTATTTGGTAGCACAGAGCACAAGGTGGGAACTAACCTCAGATAGGGCACAATCAATTGCGGGGGACATGTAACCAAACACATACTCACTCACACTCATAGCAATTCAACTGACAACTTATAGAAACCTAAACAAATGTGTGGAGAACCTGCAAACTTCACACAGGCAAAGGTCGGGTCATGACTGTGAGGTGACAACCTCTGGCTGTGAGGTCACAACACTGTACCACCATGCTGTCTTTATTATAAGATCATAATACACTCGTTGGTGGAAAAAAAAAAAGGTTTGAATGCAAGTGATTACAATATTTAAAAAAAATATTTTATTGGGAAAAACCGTAGGCTCTAGTTACCCTGTTGGGCCATCTCTAGCTTGGATAAAAGATGAGATGCACGTCATACAGGTTCCATATGGGAAACTGCAGCTCATTTTCCCAAAGATGTTGCAGATGGCCTGGTAGATCCTGCAAACTCATAGGTCACCAAAGCTGGTGGTGGGATTCCAGCTAGTCCCAAAAATGCTTGATTGGCAATAAATCTGACAACTAGTTTCACCAATGACTTAGTTGGCGGGAATGTTATTGAAACAACCCACACCCACACACACAAACACACACAAACACACACAAACACACACACATTTGTCCTCAAGTAGAGTGTGTCATTGAGGCATGTCTAGCAGTCAACAATTATTCACAAAGAGATTCACTACCCAGCAGCCAGTTAAGCATTTTTACACCCTCTTTTGGCAAAACCCATTGTCTATTCAGACCACACCTGTGATTATTTACATTTCTGTCTGAGACAGAACTGAATCCCATGTTTGGCATCAATCTGACATTTCTATCTCGGTAAATTAACGAGCATTAATAATGAACAAATGCATTGTGAATTTAAGTTAAACCATTTTATGTGTGTGATTGTCACAGAATTAGGTTTTACTTTTTTCTACTGACTAAATACACAAGACGGGAGCAGACAAAATGTAACAGGCACCAGAGGAGCCTGGAACAAAGACCGACAAGTCAGAAGTGACAAGACCTGAAAGTAATAAGAACAAAGACTATAAGGGTATATACAGAGCCAAGCATCCAACTGTAATTCAGGAACCAGCAGTGAAAGGGAAAATGGTCATTGGGGAGCTATGCAGGATGATGAGCATAAAAAGTTCAAACACTACATCATTCTGACACATGCCCTGAGGCCTCTAGTTCAAAGTCTATGGCCTATAGACTCGTGTTTCGAGTCGATGTACAACAATAAAGCTTACTTAATACATTTCTAAGTTTCTTCACGAGAGACAATGTTACAAGTTATTTTCAGCTGCTGCAGTTCAGCTTCAAATGAAAGTCATGGTCGTGTGAGAAACTGAGAAATACAGGTGAGGTTTGGTTCACAGATGGGGGTACAGTACATTAAACATGGAAACAGACTTTGATATGTTTTCCATCCACCTCATTTTCTGTGAGTTTCGAATCAGTTCATAAGAAACACTGGAGAGTTTCATTTATGCATGAAAGACATTTTGATGTTTGGCTGAGTTTTATTCCCCAAGTCCCCCTATTCACCTTGCAGATAGTGAATCCAGAAGATGTCTCCACTTCACCATTTAAAGAGTATGACCAGGTTGGGTCCGTCCATCAGGCCCTTGTCTATGGACACCAGCCTCAGGCATGGCTCCCGTGCAGGGTCCTCACAATCCTAATCTAGGCGGTTACACTGTTTATAATATGTAACATAATAGTGTTAAAGATCGCTTTTTGTCTGATCTCACCCTCAGGCCTGTTCACCATGGCTGACTTTACGGGAAGCATCACATTCCTGGTGACACAGAGTGCCGTGAAAAGTCTTTAGATTAGATATATGTAAATGTATTTATATAGTACATTTAAAAGCAAAAGCTGAACAATAATCTAAAAATACACACAAAACACAACCAACAAGAGTATATACATTTAAATAAACCCAAGGAAAATCACAAACAAAAAAATATGAGAAAATTTACAGACAGAGCCACATAGTGTCATGAATTTAAAAACGCCATACGATAAAAATGAGTTTTAGGGTTACCAAATTGATACTTCCACAGACTGGGGAAACTTGCTTAGGTTATTTTTGGAAAGTTAGCAGCCTAGAAACCTTTTTTAAAAGAACAGTGTGAACAAGTTAAGACATCCTAAAGCTCACATAGATTGGAATAAAGAATGATGAATAGAAGTTAGAATTTTTGGGTCCAATATTTAACAATAAATTAAATATGGTCATAATTCCACGGCTAAAACAACAAATCTAATGGTGGCCTAAAACTTTTGCAGAGTACTCTGCGCAGTACTTAACAGTAGTCTTTGAGAATCTTTGAACCTTTAGCAGGACAAGGTCTCAGTCCCACCTTCCTTCATTCATTCATCCATTCACTTTCATATCCATTTAATGCTGCTAAATGAATAGTATCATTGAGACATTTTTCAAATTTTGCGACATTTTTGGTATCCACTGAGCCAAAATGTCTTGAGTGTGGTGAAAAGGTTACAAAGTAAACTTTCCAACATTTTTGGAATGTGTTGTAGGTCTGAAATGCAGGAATGTTTATTAACAAATGAAATTTAACAAACAAAACATTAAATACCTCCAGTTCATACCATCTCCAATAAAATAAAATTAAAGAAACAGTGTAAAATGCATTTTACATAATTCCCAAACTTGTTCTGATTTGGGGTTGTGTAGCTCCACATTAATACTAATTATTTGGATGCCATTGTTGGTGTCCACGCACGTTTAGTTATATTAACACTTGCATTTAGTCATTTAGCAGATATTTTATGTGTGTAGTAACTGTTTGATCATAATTGGCCCTGAGCCTATTCAATAAACCTGTAAACGGAAACCCACAGAGATGAGGGAAGAACCTACCAAACTCCAAAGAGCAGTGCATTACATTGATCATAGTATAAACAATGCAAAATGTCCTTGACACTCAGCACGTCTCTTACCCTGAAACTATCACAGATGAGAATGTTTATGATAATTAATACTCATTTGAATCACTGCTTCTAATCAAGCTGATTTCATTCCATATTTAATTAAAGTACATCTAATTAAAAGAGAAATAAAAAGCTGCTGATTGATCACGTAAGAGCGTGGTGCGTTTCTGAATGGAGGCTGCTTATCATTAGGAATATATCTCAGTTTAAATCAATAGACACTACATGGAATAGAAATGGTCTACCGTTAATAAGAGAGGTTTGTTAATGCTGTCACATCAATACACCAACATTGTTTAACATAAAAACAGATTCCACAACTCTGATAAGGGTAGATGGAGAGCACTGTCAGGAGAACAGCCAAGCATAGTACAGAGAAGTCCTAATAGTGCAACGTTTTGCAGTGTGGTGCTGTACAGTCATGATTTGTCTGCTTCTGAACAGATGAAGTGTTCCTGTGCCACGGGACCATCATGTCTGACCCAGGCGCAGTTGGACATAAATGTAAGTTTTGAAGGTTCATTAATAAAAAGAGAATATGAAGGAAAAACCAGAGCAATATCACAGACCAACAAAGCCCAACATGCAGAATAAATCAGGGCAGGAGGTCTAGAAATAAGCAACAATGAACTATACAAAGAGTCACGAGGTAAACACAAGTACAAAACATTGGGGAAATGGCCTATGACAAACTCTATTGTTGTTTGTTTGTTTATTTGGCTTCTTTAACGTCGCTACCGGCATAAGTATCGACACACATCTTAACGACGCACGCACGCACGCACGCACGCACGCGTCAATGCCAATGTGGAATAATTAATTAACCTAACGCGCATGTCTTTGGACTGTGAGAGGAAACCAGAGTAAACCCACGCAGACACGGGGAGGACATGCAGAACAACATGCTTGACTAACAGTGACTTCTAACCCATAGTGATGATTGAAATCTTCCCCAGATCATTACACCAGCTCCACCAGCCTGGATTGTTCAAAATAGGTTAAGTCCATGAATTCATGTGGTCTGCACCAAATCTACTAAATCTACCATCTCAGTAAAAAACTAGATTTATCAGACCAGGCTAGACACTTCCAGTTTTCAGCAATCCAGTTTTGATGAACCTGTGGCCACTTCAGCTTCCCGCTGTCAGAAATGGAACCTGACAGGTCCTAAGGTTCGGTGTGTTGTTTATTATTGGATACTTGCTCACCACAATCGAATCTGGCCATTCTGCACTGACCTCTGTCATCAATAAGGGGCTCTAGTAATAAGAACTAATGTCCACTGAAGGTTTTTCTTTACTGCACCATTCTGAGTAAACTCTAGAGACTATTTGTGCAAATATCTCAGGAGATCAGCAGTTTCTCAAAAACAACCCATCTGGGATCGAAATCAGGCCATGGTTAAAAAATAAATTGATATCTGAAGTTGCTGGGCCCTATCTGTAAAGTTCTATGCTTCTACAGCTTATACATAATTTAATGATGAATTAATTGCTAAATGACTAGGTGTACTTGTGTTCCTAATAAACTGCTTAATCAAATTAATGTTGAATAAATAACAGAGACCTAACTGATTAATCTATTTGTTTACCCAATTGGAAAATTGCAAATGAACACAGTTTTGCAATGACAAGCTCACCATTTTACACACTGTTAAGCATTAAAAACTGTACTTGCATGTATTCATTTGGCCTGTGCATTTATGCAAAGTAATGTGCAAAGCAGAACTGTTGTAAAGCAGAAAAAAGTTACAGAATTCCTGCAGAATTTACCACTAACAGACATTAGTAAGTGATGGAATGACAAAAAGTTACATATAGCTGGGTTTTAATTCCATTTCCCAATGTATAACAAAGTTGTTATCCAGTCTCACACAAAGGTGTACGGGCTCCTAATACACACACACAGACACACACAGACACACACAGACACACACAGACACACACAGACACACAGGGATTAGACAATGAAAATGAAACAACTGGTTTTAGACAAAGGTTTGGCTATAGCAGCCCGGCCGTGTATATTGACCCTGTGGATCCCGACGGACAGTTCT